>PVKZ01006002.1:0-42061 GCA_004027375.1 Macroglossus sobrinus | reverse complement strand
GAGTAGTAATCAGCAAGAAAGTCAGAGAAGTAGAGAAAAACTCTGTGGGCAACTTCCGACAGAAATTCTGGCAAATAAATAAAAAGATAATGTTATATTTCAGCCATCATCCAAATTAAAATTCTCAGCATTCCAGATTTGCAGTCAGATTACCAGAAAGTGGGTTCGGTTAGAAAAGGTGATTTTTAAAAGCTTGCCTTTCCAGGGTCTGTGGTTTGTTTATTAGGCCCTTCTCTGCTTTTTATCGATCCGCCAGCTCACGCCAGCGCCACCGCCTGCCTCGTGTCCAGGGTAAAGTGTCGGGCGTCAGGGTTTCCTGTTTGTAGAACTGTCGTGCCGTGGGGTCCTCGCTATGTTGTCAGCAGGTCCTTGGAGACTGTGACTTTAAGCAAAACGGCTGTAATAAAACCGATTGTATTTCTGGCCACAGAAATATCACCAAACTTCCCAATAAGGCCCCAAAACACTTCTAATATTAAACATGGGAAGACATATAACCTCTACAGGCATTTAAGAACGTTTAATAAACACGAGTAAGATCACGATGTTTTCGTGGGGGCCCCGTCTGCAGGGGACGCCCCGCCCCGCAGCGAGCACTGACACGCCCCCGCGCTCTCATCCTGGGACAGATCAGACACCCCGGGTCCCCGTCTTTGGGGTGTGGGAGGGAACCGAGTCCGGGGGAAACCCGCCCAGACGAGGCGGACAGCACACTCCGGTGGCCCCCGGGAAGGGGGCGTGTTTTTTCTGCTCATCAATGAAACGGTGGCATTTCGGGACCCTCCGTACACTCAGCAGGCACCTTGAGTGAAAGCTTAGCCCTGTCACCAGGGGGTGGGGAGGCCCTCAGGGGAAAGAACAGCTTGTTTTCCAATCTTTCAATCGAATCATAAAAGGTCTTGTTTCCAGGATTGGGGGTCATGTTGCTACCATTTGCCTGCCACATTAATCCTCACTTTTGGGGGCTGGTTTTCAGAGGAGTGGGACGTGAAGTCTGTCGTTTAGCGTGGGGGATGGGTTTGAGACATTTAACATTTTCTTTCTCATTTTCCAGAGTATGACACTTGATAATTCCCCATAACACACAACATATATTTTTGCAAATGTTTCTGAGCTCAGTTCTCTGCTTTGGGCATGTCACTGCTGTTGGCAGAAGGGTCCGTTTTGAGGCCGCAGGGGAACGTGGCACTCAGGGTGCGGTCAGGGGTGGCCGTAGCTTCCCACGCGTGCGCCTGGGCCGCAGGGCGCAGAGCTGCTGCTGCCGGAGGCTTAGGCCCAGCTCCGTCTGCCGCTGCTTGGGGCGTCGCCGTGCTGTTTGTGCCCAGCCCGCGCTGTCCCTCGCTGCTCGGTGCGACACCTCGTTGAGCCTGCAGCCGTCCCCACGGCTGCCCGGCTGCAGGCTCTCATGCAGCCCGCGCCTCCCGACCGTGCTGCGCTCCGTCCGCCCGTCTGTCCGTCCATCCGTCCCCTGCCCGGGTCTCCTGGCAGGAGTCTGAGAGCGACCCGAGTGCCCGAGGGCCGAATGTCCCCCCTTTCCTCTGTCATGCTGGGCACATTCCTCCTCAGACACGCCCTGATCAAAGAATGCTACCCCTGGGCCCCAACACATGCATGCACACACACACATGTACTCTCTCTCACACACACACACACACACACACACGTGCACATGCACACATGTGCGCATACACGTGTATGCAAACACATGCGTGCACGCGCACACATGTGCACACACGTGTACACACATGCATGCGTACACATATACTCACTCACATACGTGCACTCACACATGTACACACATACATGAGCACATGCACGCGGTGCCCTGAAGCAGCTTCCACGCTCAGGTCCTTTGAGTGCAGCCCGTGGGCTGTGCAGCTGGGGACATCCAGGCTGCTTCTCCTGCATCTCACTGCATTTTAAAGTCTTCAAACGTGTCCTCACGTTGCGAAGAACAGCGGACAGGACAGGGAGGACAGGAGCGTCCTCGCTGCTGGGTGGGGGCGGCTGCGATAGGGTTCAAGGGCGCCTGCCTGACCCCCCCCCCCTCAGCTTGATTCCGCGTGACACTTTCTGTGTCAGCCCCTCCCGGACCTGCCCTGCTCTGCCCCAGGCGGCTGGCACCCCCTAGAGTTCAGATTCTTGAGTTATTGGTACTGCTCAGTGTTTTTCTGAAAGGTGACCCCTTGCCTTGACCCGAACCCCATTCTGGAAGGAGCATCACCCTGCTCAGCTCTGCCTGCCCCACGCCTCTGGGCAGCCGCTCCCTGCCCCACCCGCCTCCCCGTGGACCTCAGGCCCCCTCAGCTTCCCTGGGGTGACGAGAACCTATCAGATTCTCCTCTCTCGTTTATCCTCTGGGTCTCGTGATAACCGCCCGTGCGTTTTAAAACCCCACGTCGTTTGATTAAGGACATTGCCTCCACGTGTCACTCGGTGCCTATTTATTGTTGCGCTAATTCTCAGCCCCCAGAATTACAAACCCAAGTCCTCTCAGCCACTCCCAGTTCAATTCAAATTATTTTAATCTTTGTATTTCCCGCTCCTCATTTATTTAGGGACATTCCTATTTTTTTTAAGGCTATCTTTAAACCTTTTAAACTCAAACTCTTTGTTTTGACAAACAGATGCGTTTTCTATAAACTGTGAATTGAATCTCAAACCTAACCGACGTTTGGGGCTATTGGGAAGCCAAAAGGGAAAACTGTACTTTATAAACTAATCAGGTGGATATATATATATATATATATATATATATATATATATATATATCTATATATCTATAGATATATATATATATATATCTATAGATATATAGATATATATATATGCCCAAATGGAAACAAACCTTTTTGAAACTCTACCTGCTAAATAGAACTTTACAGTTAACAGTATCATTTCATTTTTCACTTTGTGAAATCTTGTATTTGCAATATAAGGAAGACAGTAGAAGCCAAACGAATTTAAATCTGACTTTTCAAGTTTTTTTTTGTTTTGTTTTTGTTTTTTTTTTTAAAACGGAACTGTGTCCCATGCTCTGGGCTTCTCCAGGGAGGAAAGCCATCACTGACACACCGGCACCACTCTGCTCAGCCTGAGGTGCTTTCAGGGACCATTTTAGCCCACATCGTGCTTGTTATTTAAAGGAACTACTTAGCCTCCTTCAGTCATTTTTGATATCCCAGTCTCTGAGCCGTGAGAGAAGCGACTCTCCATCCATTCTGCGTCATTGTAGGTATTTTTGCTGTACCGAACGCTTCCTAGGCGTCCATTAAAGCCATTGTACTGGAAAGTTCTCTTTCTTCCAGGAGGTCTGATTGGGTCGCTCAGGGAGCTAACACCCCGTGTTAATGAGCAGAGACTGTGCGTTTCGTCCCCAGGCTTGCCGGTTCATCTTCTGAATTTCACGGCGGGCTATAAATCACCTAATCTAAACGCATCATCTTTTGCAGAAAAGCTTTGATGGATGCAACAATTCACTTTCTTACACGCCACGTCCCAAGCAGTCACCGTATTTTAGCTCTCTTAAGTGCCCGTTGCATGAACACCTTGCGAAAATCAAATTGATGAATGTTCTATCGATACTAGTTCCCTGCTAATGTATTCGACAGCAAATCCTAGAAGAATTTAATGTTCTGAGAATGCCATGTGCCGGGAAAACAGTTTCATTCGGACCATGTCATGTCTTCTATTTGCTAGTTAAAGGCAGGATCAGTAGGATTCGTTTTCTGAACAGCTCGCTCTTGCCAGAGAGTTAAATGTCCAAGGGATCTTTGTAACTTTCAGTTAAGCCCAGCGATCCAGGGGATCGCATTGGGGAAGGAAGTTCAAGGGGAAGGACTTGGGTGTCTGACGTCTGCTCTCGTCCAGGTATAGCGTCCTCTCCTCCAGTACGGAATTCCTTGCGCACCTGCCTTCCGAGTGAGTAACTTTCTCTCCCTTCTCAAGACGCCGTGTCTCACTGGCACGTGCGCCTTGCCCTGTACACGGAGGCTGGTTTCCTGGCATTATTCAGGGGTGCGCGTGCAGGCGTCCGCGCGTCGGTGGCCCACGGGGCAGCCCTAGGATGTCGGGGACACGTCCCGAAGCGAGAAAACGAGTTGGCGGTGAACGTTTTTGCGAGAACTGTCAGGACACGGCTCTGAGGTTATCTCCTCTGTCAGTTCGGGTGCTCGTAGCCCAGGCTTCTCGTGCGGGGGCTGCGGGGGCTTCGAGCGTAGTGCGCGAGGCTGTGTGTGGCCACCTGCCCTGGGCACGCGATAGAGCTGGGGACCCTGTTGCCGCAAATAAACCGCCCCAAGTTCAAAGGCACCGGATGACCATCCTTTATGAACTCTGGAGGCTGACTGTGCCTCACGCTCTGGGTCTCGTGTGTCTTTGCCGCCCGCTGGGGCTGGGGCTTCGTCGCCCAGGTAGCGGTTATCCCGTGGGACCTCACGGAGCCGTCTGCCGTGAGACCACGTGAGGTTTCCCACCGGCTTCCTTACAGCATGGTGGCTGGGCGCCAAGGTTCAGCCTCCCCAGGGAGGGCTGGGCGCGAGCCGCGTCGCGTCTGTGCCCTGGTCTCGGCGGTCATGCGGTGTGGCGTCCACCAGCCACACCCTGTCCATCAGAGCCAGCGAGACCCCGCGTCATCGAGAAAGGGAAAGTCTGCTCTTTTGGTGGCTGACGGCTCTTTGCAGCATCCTTCTAGCCCTCGTGGTTTCTGCTGAGCGAGTCAGCTGTTCTCTCCGGGGAGAGGGTGTTTCCTCTGGCTGCTTTCCAGATTTTTCCTTTGTCTGTGGTTCTTAGAAGTTACGAAGTGACCCAGTATGGATATTCTTCTCTTATTCTGTTTGAGTTTCGCTTAGCTGCTTGAATCTGTAGTTTTTGTCTGTTGCTGGTCGAGAAGTTCTCGGCCATTATTTCAAGAGCTTTCCTTTAGCCCTGCCCCTCCCCCACGCTCCCCTTCGGGGTCCACTGTCACACCGCTCTGTCTTTATTACAGTCTGCACAGGTCCCTGAGGCTCTTAACTTTCTTCCCGGTCTGTTTTCTCTCTTTCGTTCCGCTTGGATCATTTCTGGTGTTTAATCTTCCAGTTCGGTTATTCTTTCTTCCACTTCTTCCGTTTGGTCATCGATCGCTGTGAACTTTTTATCTTGATCATTAACATTTTTCACTTTGGAAAACTTTGCTGACACTTTCCGTTTCTTCGCTGAGGCTGGCTGTCTTTTCATTTTTTCAGTCATGTTCGTCATTGCTCATTGAGGTATTTTTACCATGGCTGCTTTCAGTGTTTGTCAGGTACTGCTAACATCGCTTCATTTCAGTGTTTGCGTCTGTGGCTTGTCCTTCATTACTCGGTCTGAGATATTTTTGGTTCTGGATACGAGGAGTGCTTTTCGATTGAGACGTGGACATTTTGAGTATCATATGATCAGACCTTAGATCTGATTGGATCGATTAATTTTTTATTTTAGCTGTATTTTTTTTTGACATGCCTCTGGCAGGTGGGGGGCGAGGCTGTCACCCCCTAAGCCAGGCTTTTGCTGACGCCCAAGGCGGAGACGCCTCAGCTGGGTCTGGGAGGGAGGCCCGGGGGGCCGCCGGCGGCACCTTTTGGCTTGTGGGGGACAGGAGCGCCTCGTTCCTGATTCCCAAGTGGCCTCCACGTCCACGCAGGGCGGGGCCGTGGCCTCTTCACAGCTGGGCGGGGGCCCGAGCCCTGACTCTCCAGGGGACCGTGGGCCCCGCCCCAGCTGGAAGGGGAGGCCCTCTCGTGGGTGATGGGTGGTGGACGGCTGGGCTCCCCAGGGGCTCGCCACCAGCACCGGTGGTGGGGGCCACTCCTCACCGCCCCTCAGAAGTGGAAGCCGTGGCTTCCCCCTCGGAGCGCTCTGACGCCCCCACGGCCCAGCGTTGCGGGGTGGGCGAGGGTCCTCGTTGCAGACTGTGTCCCACCGGCCGTCACAGGAGCGGGTGTCGCAGGGCCACAGTTCTTCCCGAGTGGCTATTGTCGGACAGTTTCCCGTCCTGCTGGGCTGCCCTTTGCCTGGGCTTTTGTGGCCCTTTTTTCTGTAGACTCCTCCTGCTGGCACTTCTGGCCTGAGTCTGGCGTGGACGAGGCAGAAAGGACACTCAGCTCGTGGCGGTCCCGAGCACCCTGAGGTCCCCCCACACCCGGCTTTCCACCCCCCTGAGTCTCATTATCTCTATTTATGTGACACCCAGTGAGAGAATGGGGAAGCTCGTGTCCTCTCCATGTTCCCATCCGTGTCTCTTTAAAAAGCTTCCCATCTATTTACGATCCGGTAATAAAAATAAAATAACCCTTACTCAAGAACCCTTACGCACACCGCCGCAGAGACGTGGATGGTGGGGACACGGATAGCTTGGAACAGCCGCTCTCACATGTGAAGTGCACTTGGATGTTGGGAGGCGTCTTAATGCCCATCGCTGAGCCCCGTTCCCGGGGAGGACGGGGAACGGGCGTCGCTAGCGAGCTCCGGGGTGACGCTGTTGCTCGGGGGACCCCACTTCGTTAGTCAGCGCCTTAGATGCTGATTTTAAGTGATATTAACGGTGTGTGCAGTTGCTTTTAGTAACATACAAATTGCAGCAAGTAAACTAAACTGGATGTTAGATCTAAAATACTTGACAGTTGATATCTATAAGATGACAGTGTCATATTTTTAAGGGAAGTTGCATCTTCTCACTTTTCGGTACTATGGTAGGTGGCATTTGAGAGTCCAAAAGGGGACACATTTTATTATAAAGAGGAGAAAATGGCAAAAAACGAGAGGGATGGCGGTCAGTTGTTCCGTGAGCATAAAATGATGCCTGCTTCGTTAGTTCCTAAGAGAAGAGAGTTTGCACGGGGGCGTCGCGCCACACGCGTGGTGACACATGACAGGGGCGGGAGCCTTTAAGAAAGGGAAGGCCAGAGCTGACATCAGGACCCTCTCCTACACCGATCTGATCTAAGAACACCTGGTTGTCGTGTGCATGTCACCACCGCACACCTGCCTCTCACGTTCCTCCTCTCTTCCCCAAGTTCGCGAGTCTAAATGACACTAGAAGTAACACTGCACTCAGCTGTGGTGTGACCATTTGTCCAGATCAAGGTGGACGTAGACATACGTGTCCCCGAAGATGACGAACGATAAAGTAGAAAGATGGAAACGTCAGATCTAAGTCTCTTAGACTTTTTTCTTCCTCGGAAGTTGTTACGAGCGTTAAGAAAGCAACTCGCTTGTGAATAGTCATGGGTGGTTATTTCATAGCCAGACATGTCAGAGAGTTACACAGTATTTGTTTCTCTCTTTCAGCTCTGTTGGCTTAGCAAAAGCAGCCCTAGAAGCCATTAATGGATTCAACCTTTTCGGCAACCAGGTAAAGAAAAAAAAAAAAAAACAACCCAGCAGTAACCACAACAAACTGATTTTTCAATTTTGAATTATGTGTTGAATTAATTTGGGCGTTCATTAACCGAATCACTCCTTATGATCAGAGACTGTCGGAAACTTATGTAGCAGTTCATGGTTGAACAAGCTTCCCTTTGAATATGATTTTCCAGTTAAATTTCGGTTTTCTGACTAAATGAAAACAAGTCTCTTGATAAAGAATTCTCATTATCTTTCTTCAGTCACGTTCCCCTCAAGTCTGTGGATGAGTTTTCACACTTTGAAATATTTCTGGCATGATATGTCGTGTTATTTTCCATGTCGGTTCTCATGTTGGTTTCAATTTAATGTATATCAATGTGTATCTCTCATAGAGGGGAATTTGAGTCACGTGTCCAGCCAAAGAAATAGAAGTTTCAATCCTACCTTATCCCTCAATCGGCTGTAATCATATGTCTAAATCTCAGTGGCCATCGATGGATAAATGAATAAAGGAAACGTGATATATATATATATATATATATATATATGTGTGTGTGTATATAGATATAGATAGACAGATATGTGTGTGTATGTAAACATATCTATACACACATGTAATATACAAATATACATATATATGTATATATACGCACACACACATAGACAATACTATTCATCCATAAAGAAGAATGAAATCTTGACATTTTCAGCAGCATGGCTTCTGAGGGCACTGTGCTAAATGAAGTGAGTCGGACCGAGAAAGACAAATACCTTCTGCTCTCGCCGACTGTGGAATGCAAACAAAACAACACAAAACAACAAAGCCCTAAGAACGCAGATGCAGAGAGGAGATTGGTAGTTGCTGGGGGCGTGGAGAGGAGCATTGTGGGTGAAGGTGATGGAAAGAGACGCATTTCCAGCTGCAAAATCAGTCACAGGGTGTCATGTAATGCAGTGTATTCACTCGAACCCCGTCACACGGGACTCCATTTGGGAGTAAGGTGTGAGCTGTCGGTCTTAAAAGGTGCTCTTTAGATGGAGTCAGGATGCTAAAGCAGAGTTGTGATGATTCAGGAAACGGAAGAGGAAAGAAAATAGTTCGATGTTCTGGATGACATATACTTATTACACACCCTTTCGAATTCCCGTCTTTAACTGGAGACATCGCGAGACTGACCCAGCCCGAGTCCAGGATCTGGAAGGTGACTACGGACAGAGAGAGCTCGTGGGGGGGACGCAGTGTTCAAAGCAGAGCGGGCGTGGCTAAGCTGCTTTGAAATGTGCAGGCCCGCAATGAATGTGCCGACCATGTACCGGAGGTGATAATTAAGTCCCTAGGAACGTTTTTCCTTGATGATGGTTTTTAAAAATCTGCTTCTGAGTGGGAGGCACTGCCTGTGGGCTTAGGCGGATTTAATCCTCTCGTACGTGGGGACCATCTGCCTGAAGCATGGTCCATTTTCGCGAGAGGATGACAAACGATAGAAGTCACCCAGCGTTGGTCTCGGTCTTGAAATAGGGGGACGCGTTCTTTCTTAGAGGCTGGCACAGGAAGAGGCCTGAACAAATACTTTGATGAATTTAGATAAATAAGCCATTTATTTGTGGCCAGAAAGGAGAAGTTGGCGGTCCGTTCTAATCAAATAAAGGCAAGAATTGCCCTATTTGCCATTTTACTTCATTATTTATAAATTAGCCAGCTTAGATTGTATCTGTAAAAATCCAACTCGAGGCAGACTAATGCGGGCATGCAATTAGCTTT
This sequence comes from Macroglossus sobrinus, assembly GCA_004027375.1. Classification (NCBI taxonomy): domain Eukaryota; kingdom Metazoa; phylum Chordata; class Mammalia; order Chiroptera; family Pteropodidae; genus Macroglossus; species Macroglossus sobrinus. The sequence continues at coordinate 32,934 of PVKZ01006002.1, read as the reverse complement.
ATTAATTATCAGCCGAAAGATAAATGGTAAGTTCTATTATTCTGTGTATTTATAGGCTCCCAACATCTCATACTCTCTCATTTCTCTGCTGTTTTGTTCTCATAGCGTTATTTGTTCTTCTTTCTCCCCAAATTCGAATCCTAACTCTGGCCCTCGCTTTTTCCACGAAGCACCCCAAGTTCCCTATTTTATTTTTTCTCCTGTTACCGTTACAGGCTTATTATCCGCATTATTCTTTCACCTTAGCCGCTCACCTGGCACGTAGCCAGGTATGGCCACGCGCGGCCCTTTTGTTGTAATGTGCATCCGGCCCAGGACTGCGTGTCACCTGGGTCCGCGCCTGGCGGATGGGACAGATCCCGTCGCGTCTCGTCCTCAAGCAGAGACACACGTCACTCTGACAGTGAGCAGAGAGGAGAAGCAGGGAATGACACATCCTAGGAAGGACAGCTGAGCATTCATCTGGTGGGCGAGAGACAGGCTCGTTCATTCCCTGTTTGTTGATTTCTTTGTCGGTGAAGAGAGATTTGAGAAGTGGTGCGATGAATAAGAAATTTGGTTTCATGAGCTAATATTCATGGGTGAACGTGGGTTCACAGGAAAAACCCTCACTCACCGAATCTCAGGTGTGCAGTCCTCAGGGGGGCTGGTTTGGACTTCGCATTTCAGTCTAGGAGGTTGATTCGAGGTGTTTGGGGTTCGGGGTGAACGCGTCTTTCGTGCTGGTGAGAGCTGGGATGAGATTTCGAAGGTAATACGGAGCCAGCGTGATTTTTATGATAGATAGCTTCCTTCTTCCTTTCCCCGGGTGTTTTTCTTTCTGAGTCTTCTCTTTTATGGAAGCAGTCTTTGTATTCCAATTTCATTCTCCTTGACTTTCAAAATATTTAGCTTCCCAGTAAAAGAAGAGTCAGGTTTACTTACGACTGCGCTCTGAATATGGGAAGCACGAATGGCTACATAGCGAACTTTTTTTAAACTTGGTTCACCTTGGGTAGCAATCAGTTAACAGTTTTTTTACATTTTTTTTCTCCCAAGCTTTTGGTTCTCATTCGAAGATATTTTTTAGCCTGTGAAGTCATATAACTTGGTGATTATGGTGTGGGCTTCTGTGTCAAAGACTCGATTTTGAAACCTTGCTTCGTTAAAGCAATATTTAGCATCCTTTTTCAATAAAATGAGGATAATAATATCTACATACGGGGATTAAATGAGCTGATCCATGTGAGGCATAAGGAATATGAACTAGTGTTATTAGCATTATTATTATTTGAGATCCTCCTGTCTTCACATTTTAATCGAGTAGTTTTTATACCCACAATTCTAGATTGTATCTAAATTTGTTTAGTTTGATCACATAATCAATGTTCTTTTTAGCATTGTACAGTGAGGTTTTATGAATATAAATTAGCTTTTGCATTCTTCATCGCCAAAAACGTTAGCTAAATTAGTATTTGTGTTTTTATGAAAATAAATCTATTTACTTCATTCGTTTTTTTATATTCAATACGTTTTGACTTATAAGAAAACTAAGGTGAAGTGAGGAAAATGTAACAAATGACATTTTTTTTTTATGATCATCAAATGAAGGTTATTATAAGAAATCTGAGAAATACTGCAAGCATAAGAAAGAAAATTAAAATCTCTAATGCCACTACAACCGATGGGACCGTTTCTGGGGAATTCCTTACCGTTAGAACGCCCAGGCCCCTGCCAGGTATCTCTGCTCAGTGTGGCTTTCCCGTTCTCGCGCAGGGCTGCTCCTGGTCGGTCATCTTCGTGGACCTGGACGCCCACAACCGCAACAGGCAGACGCTGTGTTCCCTGCTCCCGCGAGAGTCCAGGTCTCACGTGAGTGAGACATCTCTGCCCCCAGCTGGCACGCGCTGTCACAGGTGGTCGTTATCGCCGGTGGCCCTTTATGTGCCCGTGGCACCCCGCCGCTGACGTTCCTGTGGGGTATCTGTGGCCCCGCTTTTAGAAAACACCCCACATGGAAGAATTATGTAACAACCACGGTTGTAGAGAAGCGGTTCAAAATCTGGGTAGAAGGAAAACAGAACCCACGCATAGGCAGATGATAATATGATCTCCACTCGTTCTTCGCCCACTCCGTTATAATCTCGGGGTGGCGACATTTGCGTTTCCACGGGTTTTGTGGGCACACGGACTATTTTTACTTTACGACACTGGAAGCACGTTGTTCACAACGCTTCATAGCCTAGTTTTGTGCATGGCACGTTTTCGTCCCAGTGTGAATGCTCACACTTAGCTAAGCGCTGGACATTGAGACTGTTTTGTTTTCTGTTATTATAAACAAATAATAGGGCACACTAAGCTGTCGTGACTGCTGGTGTCATATTTTTATACACTGTCTTCATTAATATCTGAAAGTTCAAGTTCAGTGTTTGAACTTGAAAACAGACCTCGTTAGTGAGTCCAGTTCTGTCTCCTCCGCAAGCCTCACTGAGCCACGTGGCAGGCACCTGCCGGTCCCTCGGAGCACGGCAGGCTCCCCGCAGGTCCCCTCGGTGACACATGGGGCCGCGCTGGCCCCGTCCCATGGGCACTCACATGGCCCCCTCCTCCATGTCGCCCCCAGAACACAGATGCCGCCCTGCTCCCCTGCATCAGTTACCCTGCGTTCGCCCTGGACGACGAAGCTCTGTTTAACCAGACCCTGGACAAAGTGGTCAGGAAGTTAAAGGGAAAGTACGGATTTAAGCGTTTCCTGAGAGACGGGTATAGAACGTCGCTGGAAGATCCCAACAGACGCTACTACAAACCGGCTGAGATCAAGGTATCAGGGAACAGAGGTGACCCACAGCGGGGCCCAGGGCTCAGACACTGGTGGTTCGGGAGGGGACTTCTTGGAGGGAGGCCCGCCCCGCCTGCCACTCACTCGCCTTGGGCAAGTTACTCGGCCTCTCCCTCTGCTCATCTCCGTGAGCAGAGTGGGGCCTCTCCTTCCTTGTCGACCCTTCCCTGAGCCCTGGGCCGGCTCGGGTGGCACTCCCTGTCACCCCAGGCACCATGCATAGCCGCTCACAGGGAGGTGGGCGGGGGCTGCAGCTGGTTACAGTGAGCCCCCGAAGGCAGGTTCTCCATCTTTTTGCCCCCTGGTGGTGCCAGGCGTTCCTGGGTACTCAGTAAGGATTAACTGAATGAATGATACCACGTGATGGATTAAATGAACGAGCTCCTGAATGAGGAGACTTCTGAGAATTTCTTTTTTTTAAAGAACAGTGAAACTATTTATAAAACTAGTTCGATCTTGTTAGAACTATACATAAGTCTTGCGTGTGTACCCTAACTATCATTGCTCTAAGTAATATAATCGTCCTAACTAATAGGATTGTCCTAATGACCTGTCACTGAAATTTTAAATATTCCGTTTTCCGTTTCAGCTCTTTGATGGCATTGAATGTGAATTCCCCATATTTTTTCTTTACATGATGATCGACGGTAAGTGAGCGTCTCCCGAAACTTCAGCCAAGGGACGTTAGTGCTCGAAGGGACAGCTGACTCGGCTGTGACTGCTTTCTGCGGGCGAGGCGGGCTGCACTCGGTGATACACTGGCAGTTACCTGCACCACGCCCCTGCTTTCTGAGCCAATGGGAAACCGTCCAGGAAAATTAAATAGGACTACGAATTATTTTACAAGTGGCGCGAATACATTTTCATATTTACGAAGATTTTTATGAATAGACATCACGAACACTGTCTGTCCTTGGTGACATTGTACATATCTATAACCTTGGCCCTTGAGAATGGAGACATTTCTATTAAAATTCAGTTTTCAGTTCTTAATGCCAGCATGACCTTCCAGAATTGATTTCCTGGAAAAAAAAAATTTACCCTTTTTCATTGCTTTTTTTATATTTTATTTGTATCATTTACATAGAGAATTGGCAACGTGAGTATAACTGGGCTCACAGATGTTTCTAAGGTACAATGTCTGTGATGCTTATTGAGCTCAGATGCTATTGCGTTTTATACTTTCCATTTCAGGGGTGTTTCGAGGCAATCCCAAGCAAGTGAAAGAGTATCAGGATCTCCTGACCCCCACACTTCATCAGACCACAGAAGGTACAGTTCAAGAAACTCTTCCTACTAATATCTCTTTAATGTTCCTTCGAAATGTATAAATGACTCCTTTTAAACAGAGCCATTTATACTAAATCGAAAAAGTAAATGAGGCCTTAAATGAAATAGAAAGAAGCATCTATTAATTTGTCATAATAAATTTGTTTTCGTGGAGGGAATTCACTTGGCGGGACGGGAAGGTGATGGATTAGGTGGCCGTGGCCGTCGTGATCACGGGCACAGGTTCTTCACCTGTCACCTGCTCTGTGACTCCTTTGCCTGTGCAGTGTGACAGTAACGTGAAGTGACGGATTTTACCCAGGTCCCCGGGAATGCTGCGTTAGGGGCGTGCTATGGCCTGGCCCAAAGGTGCCACCGTCACCTGTCCCCCGGAGCACTCTGCCTCGTCCCTGGGGTCACCTCTGGGGCCGGCAGCGGGTTGTTTTGACCGTCTGCCCTGGCACTAGGATGTCACCCTCGGGGGACAGGTTTGACACGTTGCAGACGATTAAAAGGCTCAGGCCACGAGCGACAAGTTGGTCTCAGTTAAAACACCAGCAGTGCCCGCGAAAGAGCAACGATTTCTCTGTGTGACTAGAACACTGATTCTCAGAGGAATTCCAGACACCTCTGCTGTTTGGGCGAATTAGTGACATAATGTATTTGCATGAATGAGAGGCTTTGGAAACATTTATCTGCAAGTTAATTATTACGTGTTGGCAACAACGTGGAGGGTCCTGTGGGCGTGATAAGCGCACTGGCAGCCACAGCACCGCGCCCCATTCCTGCCCCACGCGGGGTTCGTGGCATTCTCCGGGGTCTTCCACGAGTGTCTTGGAGCAGATGCTTCACGTGACGTGCTCACCCTCGAAGATCCTCAGAATGTTGCCCTCGTGAACGTTTACGGATAAACACTGAATTCCACATCTAGATTCATCTTTAAATCCAGTCACTTAGTTTCTGTGCCCCGCCCCCAAGAATCCTTGTCCATTGTGAGGAATAATAACACGATGAGTGTCGTAATGAATGTAATACCTGAAGTCCCTCGGACGCTCCGTGGTGGTGGGGACCACGCTTTCGGCTCCGTCGTGTTCACAGAGGCTATCTGAGCCAGTCTCTGTGCGTCATTGACCTGGTCACTCGTTTTAGACACACATGTCACGATGGCTTGACGCATGAAAAAGGAAGCAAATGTTAGGGAAATCTGTGCCATTTTCTTAGGAAAATTAAGTTCGCCGGGGGCTGTTACTGCAAAAGAAGTCTTAGGGTGCTGTCGTTTCCCTTGTGGTCTCACTGACAGAGGTGGCAGTGCGTAAATAATCATTTGTCGTTTTTTACCAAAGAATATCTTCAGACGCATCGGTCACAGGGGAAGATGGATCTTTTTCCCTTTAGCGATATGGAATGAGAGAGAATGGGCTTCCTGCTTACCGTGAGGATGGATTTCTGTGCTCTAAGCCATGGCTCAGGGTTATAATTCTTCATTTAAGATGACCCGGTACCTCATTTGCAAAGCTTCCCCGGGCTAATCCCATTAAATGTAGCTGCTGCTATGGCTCTCAATATTTGCATACAGTGTATTTGTTGATTCACTTAAAGGTGTTAGGATGAAGGGGATTGTCGAAGGGGATTACGCACGCGTTATTGTTGGCTAACGCGTCACATCTGCTGTCACGTTATGTTTTCAAAAGTCAAAAAGCTCTTTCCACACTTTTCACTGGCGGTGTCTGAAGGAGCCACGAAATCCGGCTCCCTGTCGCCTGTCAGGTCCGTTCTCGTCTGAGACCGCCTTCTGCCCCCTTTCTAGCCATCGCTGATTCTAACGGGGGGCAGGACACCGCTTCGTTGCGGTTCAAGTATTTACTTCTCCACCCCGCAGGTTACCCCGTGGTACCAAAGTACTACTATGTGCCGGCGGATTTTGTGGAACACGAGAAGAGAAACCCCGGTAGTCAAAAGCGATTTCCTAGCAACTGTGGCCGTGACGGGAAGCTCTTCCTCTGGGGACAAGCCCTGTATGTCATCGCGAAACTCCTGGGTGAGTGTGGGAAGCTGCAAGCGACTTCATCCCTTGCCGTCGAGCCCTGAGAAGTCAGCGTGTGTCCACTGACGTTCTTCTAGGATGTGCGCGGGGTTCGTGCTGTCAGCAGGTCTCGGGGGAGTTTCTTGGGATGTAAAGGTGTGTAGCTCTGTCTCCTTCCCTGGAGGATGATGGGACGTTGGTGGGGAGATGGTCAGATGGGTGTGGGTGCTGTTAGGCCCCTGTCGGAGGCTGCGTTCAGCGTAGTGGGAGGGTTCTCGCAGAAGACTGGGGGAGCTTTGGTTTACTTTTATATGCTGAAATACAATTCTGATTCAATACGACAGTCACGTTGGGCCGTAGCGTCGGTAAGCCACGCACCTTAAGGAATCGGTTACGTCGAAGTTCTCTTCTTCCCAGTAAATGCACGTTGGCGGCTTGTTCCGTCGGCTAGACGCTTCACGGGACTGTTGTTCGCGATTCTTTGAAGAGTCATTTTTCATCTTCTCCCGAAACTTCAGCTTAATAGGCGTCCTCTTTGGACACATGAAATGAAGTCTCATTTAATGAACACAAAAGAGCATTATCCATCTTCCTGCACCGTTCCTTGCTAAAATATCAAATGTCATTAGCATTTTCATCACAAAGGCTGTCATCGGGGAAACAGAGGGTTGTAAATACTCTCCCTGCCCTGAAGGAATGGCTTACCCGTCATTGTCACACTGTCATTCATTGTCCTTGCCGTTCCTAGTGTTTCTGGAGAAGTGCTAACTTTGTGTCGTGAGGATGACTATCTTTGGTTTCTTCTTTTACATTCCATTAGGGGAGAATTAGTCAGAGTCCAGATTTGCAATTCAAGCTTTTCACAAGTAATATGTGAGAGCAAACAGAAGCCACTAAGGAAGAGAGAATTAATAATGCTGTTTTCGATTTTCCCGTGTCCTAATTGTGTTCTCTGGAGCTCCAAATAAATTTAATGCTAATGTAAGAACCTGTAAAAAATTTTTCTTCCTTTAAATGGACAGCTTTTTGATATGGAGTTAGTATTATTTATACAGATTTCGCTTATATATTCCCCCCCTATATATATATATATATATATATATATATATATATATATATATATATAAATATATATATATGTTTATATATATATATTTATATATATAAAAAAAATATATATTTTTATCTCACGAGCATGGATACGAAGAAGCCATATCGATACAGCTAAATAAAAAATATTGTAATTGAGGAATAGTTAACTGGTGTAAAGACAAGAATTTTAACATCAAAATTGTAAGTTGCTGATGAAAATCATTTGTGATTTGGAGGCTGAAAATGGCCACCTGGACGTGAGACTTGACGTCTAAACCTTCATCCTGCTTTTTGTTATATATCCAGCCCGAGATCGATGCCGCTAGCAACAGTGCTATTTGAGTAAAGCCTCTGGATAAAATTAAGAAGGCTAATGAATTGGAAATGCAGAATCGACCCTACTCCACATAAGCAGATTGAGCTTCCAAAAAAGAAAAAAGATTGAAAATAGCATCAGCCAGTAAAAAAGCATTGGACCTTCCTTAGGCCAAAATACATATACCGAATATAGACATTTTGAGTCTAAATAGCATTTTCTTATAGTAAGAGCAGAGTGAACAGAAATAGTCCAGGTCCTGCTTTAATCTCTGTTTCGTGATCAAAAAGAAGACAAACTTCAAAGGAGGGCCAGAGTTGCTGTTCCCTGCCGAGCTTCTGGAAGGCTCTGGAAGCTTCTGGAAACCTGGCAGGGATGCTGCCCGCTCATTAGTCCTGGGACCCAGGCATGTCTCGTCTCCTTAGTAGCTACTTGAGATGAATAAGACTCCAAAGACCGAATTCTCTGGTCACTCTTACCTGTCGTGTCCTTGCCCCAAAGACCGTCAGACGCGCGTGGATGTCACTGAGACCCCAGCCACCTCGTTCACTAACAGAGTCTCATTTATGCATCCAGGGAGCCTCAGCTGGGCATTTGCTTGATGACAGTATTTTGTGGGCAGTTAGTTGGAGTTACCTGAGAATAATAAATCCTTAACAAGATTCTGTCCTTGGGCATGACATTCACTAACTTGGGGGAGCTTGTAGCCAGTGAAAACGAATGTTATTTTGCTCTCAATTTGCCTTCGTGAATAATTATTCAGTAAAACGATGTGGCTTTTCTTCCGTTGTCAGAGCAAAGAGACTTCACATGCTGTTTTCATGCCCTGAACCCCCTGTGTTCTCGGAACACAGTTCATTATTACAGCATGTTTTCTTGAGAAAAATTAGACTTTTAGAAAATCAGTGTTTGCTATCCAATAGGGAAATACAAAATAAACATGTTAATTTTAAATCAGATGGACATATTTTGAGATATAACATTTGACATGTCTCTGAATAAAATGATCATCCCTTATACCTTCCATCGTTCAGTATGGAAGTTCAGAAGCCACCCGAGTGAGAGGCGGCCGGTCTAGAGAGCCGTGCGCCTTCTGAGTTATTCGGCAGAAATAACCTTCGTATTTGTCACATAAAAGTCACTCGGAAATTATGATCTTCGCACTGAATTTATTCTGAGATGAAGAAAAAAAGAGGAATGAGAGATAATGTAAGGTTCATGATCTTTGTTCTAAAACTTCCCCAGAGCCATTATTGAAGTCGAATATATTCTCCTATTCGATATTTTTTAAAAAGAGCAACTATCAATTGTTTAGCTTTACAGAAAATTGGACTTCTAGACCTTGCTTTGTCTTTTCAACTTGTACACAACCAACTCTCCTCACCGCAAATGTCAAGATGCTCGCGGGGACCATTTTCATTTTGGTGGCACCATGAGGTCCCAGATCATTAAAGATCAGAGCTTTACATGCTGTATGACTGAAGATAGGTTGATACAAGAATTTTTTTTTAGAATGGCTACTTTGAAAACTTTATTAATAAACATCAAGAGTTAAAACAAGGCATATTTTTTAAGTGAGCTTGAATTATTGAGCAATTTTAATTAACTATAACTTTCTCTCCAATATACATGAACTCCCAAAATATTCAGATACATGGAAATTTTCTTAAATTTTACAAGATTTTTTTTTTCTTTTTGGGGTAGGAATTATTTAATTTACTAGGAGTATTAATAGAGATTGTTAAGGCGATAAAATAGATATAGAAGTACTTTAAAACATCCCAAATGTTATATGCAGACAGAGTTCCTAATTTAGTTTCTTGGGTCTCTAAAGTTTTTGGTGCACCATTGTTCGCAAGTCAATCTTTTTTCCAGTGGAAACTATGTTTTAAATGATTATTAACACCCAGCGAACTCGTAACCGTGTGATATAGATTATTTCTGACATTATCATCCTTTTCCTTCACTTTCTTGTCTTTTGATTTCACTTCTTTTTTTTTGTTGTTAATTTTCATGTTTTTCTTGGACTCTTGCAGAACCATCAAGAGTTTGGGGGGGCATGAACTTAGAAATTAGACCATTCCGGGTTTGAGTTCAAGTTCTGCTACTTCTTACTTAGTGACCCGAAGAATTTTCCTAGCCTCCACGATCATCAGTTTCTTTATTTTTCTGTTATAAGGATGAACTGCCGAGGACATAATTCATAAAGCGTTTAGCGTGAGACAAACACATATTAAATGGTTCTCCTCCTTCCCGTCCCCCCTTCCACCCCCTCCCGCTCTCAGCCACCATTTAGGAGCTAGTATTTGTGAAACTGGGTTCCATAGTTCTTGCTAACGAGGCAAGAACTCGGGGTGCACCTGGGCCTTCCTTGGGGGAAACCGCAGAGCCACAAAACAGCACGAGAGGAAATTGCTTCGCTAGTTGCTACTTACCCAACGGTCCGGCGGCTGTCGGGAGAGACCTGCCCTGCCAGTTGCTGTGCCATCCGGTGACTCTGCAGCGAGACGGGGGTGTGACAGCCCAGGGGACATTCTCGTCTCCGAGGGCAGCCCAGGTATCCTGGTGCGCGGCTGCCTCGCTCCAGTGTTCGTAGCAAAGTCACGGCCACTCGCACTTGATTTCATTCACGATCGTTCTTGCCCCGTTGGCCTCGAATACAAAAGCCATCGATTAAGCCTGGAACCTGAATGCTTTTTAAGAGTGAACGTCGGTGACAGGTGCACCTCGTGAGCGTGAGGACGGCTGAAGCCAGGGGCTCGGTTTCCGTTGGTCTGTTGACTTCGGATGCAGGTGGCGCCTCACCCAGGTAGCAGGTGGCTTCCTACTGGTCACTTAAAGATGAAGCGAAGAGCTGAGAAAGAGCACGCGGGGGTGTCTGCACCCCGTGGTCGCTCAGGAGCGTCTCAGCTGTCACGCTCTAGGGAACCTCGAGAGGAGTACTGTGTGTCATCACTGAGGCTCGGGACACCTGAGCAAGGCCACACAGCCCGTGACTGACAGAGTCTTTATTGACTCATTCAGGAATCTGCAGGGTTGATGGTGTCACCTGTAACTTTTATGGCATCAAACGCACTCATTATAAACAAAAACTTTGCCAACGTAATGAGCTATGACTTTGCATCCTGTTAAAAACGTCTTTCTTATTTCTGTATCCCCTGTAAATTGCCTAGTTATTCGCTTTGCCCATTTCACCTTTTATGGTTTTATGGTTTTTCTTATCCATCTGCACGAATGGTTTATATATCGCGTGTCTCTGCCTCTCTGGGGTTTTCCTAGTTGGTTTACCTCCAAACTTTGCTTGTGCAGTTTTTCGATGAATGAATTTCAAGCGTTTATGTAGTCAGATCTGTCATCGCTTGTTTATTTTCTTCCGTGGTCTCTAACGTTTAACCTTAGAAAGTCCACCTCTGTTAATTACGTTGAAAAAATCCATATAAATTTGGGCTGTTTTGGTGTACGGAGGAGGTTAAGGATCTATTTTCTCTGTCCCTTTGTGCTTTTCCTAATACATAGCTGCTGATATGTGCCACGCAGCTCATCATCAGTGAAGCTTCGAAGCACATAATTTTACCCATAAATTATCTGCTGAGCCTGTTTTTAGTGTGTCCTGTAATTTTGGTGCCATGATAAAAAAAAAATTACTCGCTCCCTTCAATGTTCTTTAAATTATCATTTCATTAAAGAAACAACCGTTCTTTGGATTTTTTTTTTTTTTTTTTTTACTCTCCACAATTATTGTTTGAGGTAACCTCAGGGTGTGTTTATAAACCTTTCCGTACTTCAAAAATGCAAATGTGAATGATTTCTTCTGCCCACATGGGGTTTAAAGACAGCTGTTTTATTTATAGAAATGCTTGATGAGCCGTGTGGGAGATGGAGAAAGCCATTCCTCTTTTATCCTTATTCTTTTTTCTTTTCATTTTAAATATTCTGTAGCTGGGCAGGTGCAAAGTCTTTCAGGCGTGTCACCCTTCCCCAGAAAAACCAGTGCTAGGAATTGGCACAGGGAGGCAGGTGCTCTGTTTTACTTCCTGAATAAGACAAATCAATGCGGTAAAAAATATATATGTCTATTAACTTGACCTTGTAAAGTAAGAGTTACTTTTACCATTATGGAAATGAAAGTAATAATTATAGCAATTAAAGCAACTAATGTTTTCAAATTGGTTAACCCACCGATTTGTTTATTTGATCTCTTGAGCGCCTGCTATAGGCCAGGTCGGGTATAGCCGAGAATAAGAAACTACCACCCGTAGGGTTATAGGTTATGTAGCTGAGCCCAGGGTAGAAACTCGAAATGCATCAAGCTAGACATACATGTGCAGTACAAAGAGAGAAGTGAGGAAAAATGCAAAGAAATAAGCTTTTCCCAAAGACTTGGTTAACTATTTTATTCATGTCGATTTTAATAGATTAGCGTTTATGCTTTCCAAGGATATAAGGTTTCTTAATCTATCGATTATCATGTATAGGTAGATAGAATTTCATTTCTGTAGAATGACAGTGAAACATTAACTATATAAAACGCTTTTTGGTAGTGGAAATTTTTTCTCATCTCAGTGATCAGGCAAATGAGATCGGGAAAGAATTCGATGCTATTTAGAATGTCACCGTACTAACTAGAGTGTCACCGTACTAACTAGAATGTCACCGTACTAACTAGAATGTCACCGTACTAACTAGAATGTCACCGTACTAACTAGAATGTCACCGTACTAACTAGAATGTCACCGTACTAACTAGAATGTCACCGTACTAACCAGAATGTCACCGTACTAACTAGAATGTCACCGTACTAACCAGAATGTCACCGTGCTAACCAGAATGTCACCGTGCTAACCAGAATGTCACCGTGCTAACCAGAATGTCACCGTACTAACTAGAATGTCACCGTACTAATCAACCCTGCATCAGAGACTAAACTGCTATTAATACATTGAAATGATGTGTCGATATTGGCCGTGATTAAACCTACATTGGTTTGGCTGAAATTTTGCAAAAGTCTCTTCTTTTCAGAGTGAGGGAAGCACCTTCTGTACTCTGCTCTCTGATCTGGGTAGGAAGCTGTACCATACCGAGATCCAACCTATTGGTCTATTACTTCCTCGTGCTGGGGTCTGTGTCCCCTGTGTGACATAGGGCGTCAGTGTTGTCAGGGCGAGTGTATGGTCAGGAGCCCAGACTCTGTGACGGCCCGCCTGGTTTGTCCCTAGGGCCCCGTCACTTACCAGCCCGTGCAAGTTGCCACCTCTCACTGCCTCCATCTGGTCGTCTGGGACAGGATAAGGGAGTCGCGAAGATTAATAAATGAATACGTGGGAATGCTCAGACAACGCCAGGAGTGTAGGGAATAATACCATGTAGATTTTGGTGCAGCAGCTGCTGCTGCGGCTCCTCCTTTTTCTCGTTATTCTATTATTAATGTCACTTTTATTATGATTAAAGACATCTTCCAAGAGTTGCTAAAAGCGCCTTTGGTGATTTTGTCTCATGGATAACGTAGCACGTGTGCCTTGCAGTTAGTTAGCCCAGAATAGACATGGAATGAGGCCGCCAAGGGACCATCAAGCCTTTGGGCGGTGGACTCTCCGCTCTCGGTTATTCGCTGCCTAAGAGCAGCACCTAAAATGCTGTGGAAACGAGGTGTGGTTTTTTTAAAAGTAAATATTAAACATGGGTGAATTTATACAAAATCCTCGCGAAGGAAATGAGCACGGGTTCACAGCTCACGTGCAGGGGAGGTAAGGAAGGGCGCCCACTCGCTTTGGGGGAAGCGGGGTGCGTGTTGGCCGGCCTTCCACGCCTGAAGCGGGGTGTGCATTGGCCGGCCTTCCACGCCCAAAGCGGGGTGCGCGTTGGCCTTCCACACGGCCCAGCATAGCTGAGATGACGGACACGCAGTCCAGGGGGATGCGCTCCGTCCACTCGCACAGATGCTGTCCACCGGTACTCCAGTGATGGATGCAGAACTGCGTTGCGGGGTCCCCCCTGCCCCCAGCCCCATCCCTTCCAGGTCATGGAGCGTCCCCGCTCCAGTGAGCCTCAGGCGCTGATGGGGATGCTGACTGGGGACCGCCTCCCGCCCTCCCCTGCCAGACGCTCGAAGTCGCCTTTCTCGTTCCGTACTTAAATTTTATCAAAAGTTGCCGTGAGGAACCACCCTATGTAAAGGACTTCTGCATCCCTAATACCGCTGAGCCTCTTTTCACGTGCTGATCGCTCATTTCTGTATCTCCTTTGTTGAAATAAGCTATTCAGATACTGCGGCCCTTGGTCAATCAGGTTGTCTTTTTTATTATCGAGTTGGAATTGTTCTTTATATATTCAAGAGACAAGTCCCTTAAAAGGCAAATGGTTTGCAAACATTCTCTCCCATTCCGTGGGCTGTCATTTCGCTTTCTTGCTTGTGTCCTTCAAGGTACAAAAGGTTATAATTTTTTCAAAATTCAATGTATCTCATTTTCACTTTTGCCACTTAATGTCGTGGTTTTGTCTGACTCAGTCACAGACTTACTGTTTTCCTCTAGCAGTTTCATAGTTTTAGCTCTTCCAGTTAATGTTTTTTTACCTGTTTTGAGTTAATGTTTGTAGATGGGGCGGGGACGAGGTCCAGATTCATTCCTTTGCATTTTGGTGTTCAGTTGTCCCAGCACTATTTGTGCGGGCAGCGGGTGGGGGTGGGGAACCTATTCTTTTTCCTCATTTAATCATTTTGGCAAAAATCGATTGGCCTTCAGCGTAAAAGTTTATTTCTGGACATTCATTTCTATTGCACGGATTTCCGTGTCTGTCTCTATGCCAGCACCGCACGGTCTTAGTTACTGTCGCTTCTTCCCTTTCAACTCGATGCCTTTTATTTCTTTTTCTTGCCTAATTGCTCTGGCTGGAACCTCCAGTACAGCGCTGAATGCCGGTGGCAAGAGCAGACATCACTGTCTTGTTTCTGATCTCTGGGGCGAAGAGTCAGTCTTCAGCACTGCGTGTGACATCAGCCGTGGGCTTTTCGCGGGTGCCCTTGGTCAGGTGGAAGAGGACCCGCCCACCCTTAGCTATTTGAGTGCTTTTATCATGGAACGATGTTGGATTTTGTCAAATACTGTGCGTGTCTACTGAGATGGTCATGTCTCGTTTTTTTTGTCCTTTATTGGTGTGCGGTGTTTACAATGATTGGTTTGGGGATGGTAAGCCACCCTTGCATCAGCAGGATAAATCCCACTTGTTCATGATTTGTAATTCGTTTTGATGTTACTAGATTCTGTTCGCTAGTGTTTTTGTTGAGTGGTTTTATATCTTTATTCAGAAGACAGATTGTTTTGTAGGTTTCTTGTGATGTCTTTGATTTTGGCATTAGGGCAATAATACTGGCTTCACAGAATCTGAGTTGGGACGTGTCTCCACTACTATTTTTTGAAAAAGTTGGTGAAAGATTGGTTTTAAATCCTCTGTAATTTGTAGGGTTCATGACTGAAGCAATCTGTTGTTCCTGGGCTTTTTTTGGGGAGGGTGGTGGTGGAGATTTAGTCACTTTACTTGTTACAGATTCGTTCAGATTTTATATTCCCTCCTGAGTTACTTTTGGTAAAGTGTGTATTTCTAGGAGTTGTCCATATCTATCCAAATTATCTAAATTTTTGGCATATATTTGTTCATAGTATTCGCTTACACTCCTTAAAGTTGGTAGTTACATTCCTATTTTCATTCTGGACAGTAATTTGACTCTTGGCCAGTCTAGCTAAAGGTTTATCAGCTGAGCTTTTCAAGACTCGACCTTTTGTCTCATTTGTATTCTCCATTATTTATACTCACATTAATTCTCACTCTGATCTTTATTATTTCCTTTTCTCTGCTCACTTTTGATTTCATTTGCTCTTTTCATCTCCTCTCTCATGGTGGAAGGTTAGGTTACTGATTGGAGATTTTTCTTCTGTTTTAATATAGGCATTTCCAGCTATAAATTTACCTCTGAACGTCGCTTTACCTGCATGCCACACGTTTTGGCATGCTGCGTCTTCATTTTCAATCATCTCATCAGAAAGTACCTTAGAAAGTGTTTTCTAACATCCCTTCTGGTTTCTTCTCCAACTCATTGGCCATTTAGGATGGCGTTCTTTAATTTCTACGTATTTGTGGGTTTCTAGAAGTTCTTTCTGTTACTCGTTTCTGATTTGAGTCTAGTGTGGTCAGAGAACGCGCTTGGTACGACTTTAACCCTTTGAAAGTCACCGACCCTCGCTCCGGGGCCCTGCCTGTGGAGGGCGTCCCCGTTTCCATGGAGAAGGATGCGTTTTCTGCTCTTGGAGATGGAGCATCCTCTAAACGTTCGTTAGGGTCTGTTGGTTTATGTCGTCGTACAAATGCGTTTTTGGTAACGTCCTTTTCCTCATTTCTTTCCCCCCCCCCCCAGCTGATGAGCTCATCAGCCCCAAAGACCTGGACCCCGCCCAGCGCTACGTCTCCCCGCAGGAGCAGCGGAACGTCAGCATGAGGTTCTCCAACCAGGTAGACGACAGACGGCCCTGGTCCTTCCCTCACCTCGTCCAAGGACAGATGGAGCTCCGTTCAGAAGGAATTTCAGTCTAAACGGGGCTTTTCTTGCTCCTTCTGAGGGCCAGCCTCCTCCCTCTCTGATTCGTTAAGCTTTTCTTGTTTGTATGTCACCCGTACTCTTAAAAATGTACCTTTGTAAATGGGGACGTGTGAGTCACGTGTGTCCAACAAGGTGGCTTCCAGGTGACACCGGCGTCGTCATGGCGGTTGTGCTGCAGGTGGCGGGCGTCTCTGAGGAGACGTAGCGCGTGTCGGTGGTGGGGACAGATGAGAGCGCAGTGTCACTGGAGGGCGTGGGGTCCCCCCGTGCCTGGCGTCCCTGCAGTGTCTCTGGGACAGGACAGGTGATGCGCAGAGCTGCTCCCAGTGTGGGGTGGCATGTCGGGTGAAGGAACGTTTTAAACTTTTTATGTTCAGTCCTGTGGATTTGGGTGATGTCACGTCACAAAATAAGGTATTTGCAGGGTCGGCGAGGTTGGTGTTGACCTGAGCAGACCCTCAAGTGTTAGATGGTCCTGGAGATGGGGACCGTTAACAATGAGCGGGCCCATTGGGCCTGTCACACTGTCTCTCTGGTGCTTCAGCAAAACGTGTGATTACTCAGAGTGTTTTTTATAGATGAGAAGCTTTTCGGGAGACTTTTAAATACATGTTAAGATTTCCTCAAGAATATGAAATCCCTGTGTTCATACGTGATGGAAATTTTTCACTGGCTTGTTAGCTTCCGTACGAGGTGGGGACTCGGCCCTGTCCTCGTCCCCACGCGTGTCCGTGCGGTAAAGGGGTTGTTCGCACACACGTGAGGCGTGCAGCGTCACGTGGAGAAATGCTGAGACAGGGACTGTGTTTAACTGTGTAGTACCCGGCGCTGCGACTCTGCCGTTTTGATGCTACTGTGTGTCATCCGCGTAGCATCGCACACAGGGCACCCGCTTTGCTAGTGCAATGGACTCCCAGCCTTTTCTCGGGATGTGAAGTGCGAGGTCGCAGGTGTGGGGTGTGGGGGCCGGAGCCAGGGGGCGTCCAAGCCCATGGCTGGCAGAGCCAGCCAGTTTCGTGGTTGACGCATGAGGGCGGCCGTGGGTCGTGTGTGACTTCCGACACGGGATCCCCCTGTGGCTCTTTCTGTCCCACTCAAGGACGTCAGGGGAGCACGGGGGAGTGAGAGTGAGCTTCACAGAGCGTTCACCCCGCGCCTGTTCTTATATTGAAGTTATCTTCTGATGTTGCCACTAAGTTAGCCGTGGCCGCCTCCCCGGTGGCGCCACAGCCTGGCTGCGACACCTGCTCCAGCTGAGGACACGGGGGGCGCGTCTGTGCGCAGTTCTGCGTCCTTCCTGAGAGGGAGGCGACAGGGAGGATTTGCTGGGCGCTGTCACGCCACGCCACTGGCAGCTCAGTCGTGGTGGGTGCAGCTGACGCTGCGCAGGCCGCGGTCACTGCTGGGGCTGAGTGACGTGGCTGACGTCACGTGGAGGCCAGGCACTGCCCTCGGCTGGAAACGTGGTCCCAGAGGCCTCGGTCGCGATCAGCCAGCCCTGACTGCTGTCAGCTGGTGCGTGGGGTTGACCAGAAGCTGTAAACCCTGCCGGATGCTGGAAACGGCAAATGGAGAGTGGTCACATTCTGACAGTTCCCCGACTTCGAAAGAGGACGTGTTGGGGTCCTGGGACCACCCTCAGCCTCGGTGACCTCCTAGAAGCGCTCACAGGACTGTCACACTGGCCTTAGGGTCCAGCGCAGTGGAAGGGCACGGGGTAAGGTCAGCAGTGGCACGCGGGCCACATCCGCAGGGGACAAGGCACCGGCTCCCCAGCATCCTCTCCCAAGCTGCCCACACTTCGGCCCAGGATGCTGCCCGAGTGTGAGCGTCCAGCTCTCACTGGGGTCCGTCCCATGGGGCCCCCTGCTTCGTGCCCACATGACTGACCCCGCTCTCCAGGCGCTCGCTGCCCGGAAAGAAGCAGATGCCCACGCAGATCACGCTGTCGGCATCAGCCGTCTGGACTCCCTGCGGCAGTGAGGCCCCAGGCCCCGGGCGCACGAAGCCCCTGCCCGTGACAGAACCTTCCAGAATGTTCCACCGACCCAGGGGCCCGTCCCAAACACTCACCTTTTCATGGGAACGTTCAAGGTCTGAACAACCCAGGCCTGCTGAGTCAGCTCCGTGCTTCCCGGGAGGGTTGTGGCAGAGAGAAGTTTCCAGAACCCAGAGCGCAGAGCGTGCCGGAGCTGAGACGGTGGGACCCGTCTGTGTGTACGGGGCTCCCGGCACGTCACAGGCCCGGAGTGTGGAGGGCGAGACTGAGGGCCGTCACCTGGGCCTCGGGGGGGTTTCAGGCTGCAGGCCGCTAGGGGCTCCGCCAGCACGTGGGGGGCCCCAGGCTGTCACCCCACGGCCTCGTCGGGTCCCGAAGCCCGTGGCCACACCAGTCTGCCTCCTCCCCCCAGCCCAGAGTCCTCGTGTCGCGACCTGCTGAATGCTTTCCAGGGTGAGTCCTCGGGAGAGAACGGGAGGGCGAACCGGGTTGAGGCCGCCTGGCCCTCCCTCCCTTTATTTTAGAGGCTAATTTATCTTCATAAGTTTTTTTCTATGAGTGAAAATGAGAATTAAGATTCCTTCTGCTCCCCGAGTCACCTTTTTCCTCCAGAGTCATTTTTAAAACAATAACGGCTGCCATTCATTTCCGATGAAAGCTTTATGGGGACGGCGTTCACGTTTAGTACCATTCGCTAATTCAAAGCATACCATCCGATGGTTTCAGCATACTCGCCACCATCTGTTCCAGGACATTTCCGTCACCCCAGAGAGACATCCCAAGCCTTCCGACAGCCCCTCTCCACGTCCTTCCACCCCTCTCTGTCCCCCGCCCCGGCCCTGGGACCCCGCTTCCGTCTGCCTTCTGCCTTCGTGGGTCTTTCCTGGGCTGGGTGTGTCACATCCGTGGTTGCTAGAGCATGCATGCTTGCTGCCCGGCTTTCTTCGTCTGCATCACGTTTACAAAGTTCCCCACGTCGTGGTGGGTGTCAAGCAGTGCTTCACTCCTGCCCACAGCCGTGCGGGATCTGACTCTGAGACGGTGTTTGGGGCGGAGGTTGCGTGCTGTCGCCAGGCCTGGTGTGGCCCACCCGCACCGGGACCCCGGCGAGGCCTCTGGCCTGGCCCGAGTGAGGCTCCCCAGGGCACAGAATCACTGTCCTGGGCGTGAGCTGTGGCTGGCGTCCGTGGCCGGGCTATCAGTCACCTCTGAACGGTTCCGGTGGATGGAGAGTGGGGGCCGGACGTGGGCAGGTGGCGTGATGAGCTGTGGGGAGACATCTGGGCCAGAGCGGCTCATCATGACCCTGGTGGCTCCAGACACGTCGGCCCCTCACACTGTGTTCCCACAGGCTGGGCCGGTCCCACTGCCTTGTTGTACCCCCTTTCAAATTTGCTCACTCTCTGAAGGTTTATGAACCTTAGGTGATGTAAGAAGTTTTCTCACGAGGCTCTGTTTTATGTGTTTCGCTTCATTCTGATGCTCTCGAATAGCTTAACCAATTTGAGATCATTTCTACTTAAAGGATTAAACAAGTAATAACATCACTTTATTAGCTTGGCGAAGAAAGAAAGTGTTTACAGGGGACCAAAAAGCCAAATTTATCTGCAAGCATAGGAGTGAGTTGGAGTGCGGAACAGACAGACGTTCTTACGGTGATCACAGTAAAACAGAATAAAACAGTTGAGGCATCAGCGATGCTTCAGAAAGCCTGGCCATCATGTGACAGCTCCCTGGAGTCACGTGTCAGAGCTCCCTGCAGGTTCCCTTCAGTTAGAACTGTTCAGGTTTTAAGGGAACAGAGATCCCCCCTGTCAGATGCTATTTATACCAGAGCCAATGAAAAGGAAATGCCCGGATCAACACTATTCAGCACTGAGGACAGTTCAATTAAAAAGCAGAAATGAGCTCGAATGCTTTTAAGAGCAGCATGCTAATTAACCCACTGAACTTATCAAAATGAAAAGTCCCAAAAATAAGCATGCGAGGTAATGAAATGTTTCATCCTCAAGATCAAAACTTCTTGGAGTCTTGGCCGAGACGGGAAGGAGGGCGCAAGGGCTCCCGGGAGGAAGCAGGCTCTGTGGTCCAGGACGAGGATGCGCAGGGGACACCGTGACCCGGGCCCGTTCCGACAACTGTCCACGGTCCCCTGTCCCTGCCCCTGCCCAGTCTGGCTCCCTGAGCCGAGAACAAAACCTGGTTATTTTGCCATTGTGCCGGTGAAGGAGGTAGGAGCAACGTTTTATGCTTGTGGCGGAATTGTCACGATGGAGCTGGTCACGTGTGTTGAATCAGCCCGGAGAGGGTTCTGGTCCACGGTTACTGCTTCGGCGACACCCGGGCTTTGAGAACTGCATTGCATGTGCCCATCAAAAGGGATGGAGCCACTGCGACAGTCTCTGGAGGAAAAGCCAACGTGAAAGGAACGCCTCTTACTCGTCCGAGCTTATTTTCCGAGCCTCAGGGTTTCTAAATGTAGGATGGAAGTCAGCCCTGATTTACTTACTGATTCACGTACGTGGTTGAGCTAAGAACACTTATACGTGTTGGTCTCTCACTTTTCCAATGGATGAAGAAAAGGAGGTTTCGTGCTTTGTTTTCTGAAATACAGCTGCATCAAATTTTGTGTGATTTATTTTCCTGAAGATTCAAGGATACTATGTATATGTAATGAATTTTTATTTTTAAGAGTAGGGGGTAGAGTAGGGTGGCTTCGTGTCATATGGGGTAGCTGAAAAAAGAGTCTCGTGAACTTATTAGCTGGGTGACCTTGGACAGCTTAAATAATCTCTCTAAGCCTCACTTTCTTCATCTGTCAAATGGGTATAATAATTCCTAACTCCTGATGGCCGTGTACGATTAAAGCTCCAACACAATGTCTGACACATCATGAGAGCTATATAAAAGTTATCGCTATTTTTATGTTATTCCGATTCATTTATTTATAAATAATATTACTTTCTTATTCAGGAGAATGAGCCAAATGCTAAAAAGTCTGAAGGAAAACATTATATTTTTAAGATCTTGGCTACTACTGTGCATAAGCTTCCTTAGTCTATGGTTTTAGCCATGTTGGAAATCCATCAACGCTTATTTATGCAATCATAGTTATTTTTCATATTCTATCAAACTTTATTTTAAATGTCTAATTTTTTTTATTTGGCTCTGTCAGGATTTCTTTTACCATATACGTTTTACTGTAATTTCTATTCCAGAACTTTTTCCTAATAAGGGCCCATTAAAATGTGATGTTTACTGCTTTATAGCATTTTTGAGGCCATCAGTGTCGCTAAATTGCTTTTCATTAAAAGATCTGTACTCAAAGCTCTTCTATTGCTAAATGTAATATTTTATATTCCGTAGCGTTCATTAGCTATGAAAATAAGGCAATGGTTTATAAGGGAAACAATTCAACTTTACACTTACCTACAAATCATAAAAATGAAAATTGCTTTCTAAAAACTTTTCCTAAGACATGCTGGTCCAAACATGCTGTTCCAGACCATAGCCAAGCTTTGGGACTGCTTAATTTTTTTTTACATCAAATACGTCTGTGAAAGCTATAAAGCTCCCCATAGCTCTGTGACAGACAGGAGCTGAGATTTCTTCTTGTTTCACGGATAAAGTTCAGAACCGTTTGCCAGGCCCTTCACGTTTACTGCCTGTACCTCCCACGTGTGGTGGACGTTACGAGACTATTATGATCTTCGAGAGCCTCTGTTTAACTCCCACTTTTTATAGATTCCAAGAGGAGTGACATGGGCCAGGCCACACAGGAGCAGACCCAGAGCTGGAGCCGGGGTGTCCTGGGCGTGGCCTGGCGAGCCCCGCCCACCCAGGCGTGCACGGAGGGGTGCATGCGGGTTCTACCTGTTTGGGGACACTTCTTTAAGAGGAGCAGGCGGGGCTCATTGGGACACAACGGCAGTGGGGCCTGCGCAGTGGGGTTTCGCAGTCGGCCTGGGCGAGGGGGAACTCACAGCCGGGGGCGGGGGGTCCGTGCAGGGACCGTTACTTGTAGGAAACATCACATCTTGGGGAAGGCGGATGCTGCCTGAACTGACCTCTCGGGATTCTCTACCGAAGGCAGGCCAGGTGAGCAGGCTCCTCCTAGGGGTGCTGGGGGGCGAGGGGCTCGATCAGGCAACGAGGGTGGGCCTTCTGGCTAAACTGAGTGAGCAAGATTCTTGCTCAAACTGGATTCTGCGAGGAAGCATGCATAACGAAGCTAGGAGAAGGCGCAGGAGCCTGACTGAGGTTTGGTCAAGTGAAGACTCATTGTGGACGTGGCTTCTTGTGGTATTGGTGCCATTGTCCTGTGTTCCTGTCACCCCTTGTTTATTTCTAAGCTGGATTATCCGTAAGCAGAGCGTCTTTCTTATATGATTGCATCTCCCACCTCGACAGCTAGCACAGTGCATCCACAGAGAGAGGCCAGAAAATACTTACCCATCGATGACTCACCAGGAGGATGTGAAGTGACGATGTAGTTTCTGTCATTTCTTTCTTCTACACTGGAAGATGTATTATTCGTTTTTGTTTTTTGAGTACTCAGAGTTTCCCTTATTTTTTTTTTTTAATTAAGTCTGTTGGGGTAACATTGGTTAATACAAAGAGTTTGTCCTTACTGATGATCATCGTATAGTAAGACACCTCTTGTATAAACTTTTATAATTAGAGTTGGGCTGTTTTGCAAAAGATAAGTTAAGATTTACATTTGTGAAGAATTGGGGAGATGTAAAGGAAGCATTATTCTCCTTAAGTAAGGAGCCGTTGGAATTTATTTTTAAGGTTATATTCAAGAGATGATATAAGGTTATATTAAAGAGATAAAATTCCTTTTATCTCTTTATCTCTGATTGAGACTGTCCCCACACACACGTAAGCCACTGTTTTAATTTGGACAGATTCTTTTTTTTTAAATTTAGAATATAGTTCCATTTGAAAATGAGCCACGTGTGAATGGTTTTGATGTGGTATAGGTACAACTTAATTGTCTATCAGCTTTCTCAGGTTACCTTGTCCTGTTACGCCCCAAACTTCTTAAGAATGACATTGAATGAGAAATGTCAGAATAGAATGCCTAAGAAATATATCTTTTGTAAACCACTTTCAGAAGCGAGGAGAAGGCCATATTTTTTCTAATGCATAGATTTTTTATACAATTTTATAATTTTTATACATCTTATGACTTCGCATGAGAAAATCTTCACATTTTATCATTCTCCTTATGAATGTCTGCGAGCCGCTGCTGCTTTCCCCGGTGTTATCTTAAACATCCTCCATCGTGAGGAAGCTGAGTGGCCTGGGCGGCGAACTGGACACCGGTGGTCACTCTTTTAATCAGATCATTAATCAGAGACTGCGGAGACGAAGCGCGTGTGTCAGATGAGTTAACGTGGCAACGGAGAATGAGTGCCCCCGTGGAGGGGAGCGCAGGCCCCTCCCTGCACAGCCAAAAGTGGGGGGCGGAGTTGTACGTTCTCTGTAGAGTCTGTTAAAATAATGATTAAAACCAGACTTGGGGGGTTCTGGTGGCTGCGAGGCCCCTGCCTGCTCACGGATGGGCCTCTGCGTCCCAGAGGCCAGGGAAGGCCTCACCCGCTGTTTCCTTCCACCCCGGGCTCCCCGCGGCCCCCTGCAGCCTTTGTGGGGACCCCCCTAACCCCCTTCCATCTCCTCAGACCGGGAGACCCAGTGTGGCCACACGGGCAGCCAGAGGGCGAAGCCAAAGCCGGCCCCTTGCCGCGCCCGCTCCCCCTGCCCTGGGTCCCCCCTCGGCCCTGCCCGGGGTGGCCCGTCCTGCGTGACCCACGGTCCTGCATGACCCGCGGCCTCCCGCTCACCTGCTCGTCCCTTGGCAGTGGTCGACGCCAGGCTCCGTGTCCAGGTGGCCCTTCGCCACGGGGCCACGGGGCCCGTCAGCGCTGTCGGCAGGAGTCGGCCGGGCGTGAGCCCTGCGGTCCTTTAAGATAAACATAGCGCAGCGTCCAGTGACAGCACGTGCTCAGAAAGCAGCGAAAGCGGCCTTAACACGTCGCTTCGCTGTGACAACGTGACGCTCAGCGGCCTCTTCCCCGATGACCGCCTTGTTGAAGGGACGGCTGTCAGAGACCTGTGCACCCGCGGTCTGGGGACAGGTTTTCAAGGTCACTTGTTGTCCCCTTCCGCAGAACGCGTATGGAACCCCCAACGCACTGAGTAAACACACAGGGCCCCGAGGGGGCCGTTTCCTCCCGGGCCGGCCCGTCTCTCAGCCGAGCGTGGCTTCTCACCGTGGGCGTTCACTCCTCGGTATAACTCCGTCCCTCCCGCTGCTTCCTCGTCCTTGTCTCCCTGCCGCGGCTTGGCCTGGCTGGAGATGCCGGGACGGGGCGCCCTGTGCTTCGGTCAGGACGGGCCGTGTCCCGCCTGCCCCGCCTGTCACTTGGCCCCTGCAGGACAAATCCCGCGGACGCCACGTCTCCCGTTGGAACCGAGACGCATAAAGCATCGGCCTGGTTTCTTCAGCTACTGAGGTTTTGCTGCAAAATGACTGTAATGAAAAAATGCCACGTGTTGGCCGGGTCTGCTGATGAAGCCTCATGAGCCTCATGAGTCCCTGCGAGGCCGCCAGCGGGGACTAGAATGTTCCCACAGGCTGCCCTGCTCGGAGGCTGCCCAGCTCGGGGGAGGCGGGCCGTCCCCTGCTGGCTTCTGTTCCCGTGTCCCCTCTCCCTCCTCCCGCAGGCCGGGGTACAGCATAGTTAAAATCAAAGATACTTAGGGCAGAGCTTGACACGGTATTGCACAAGTAGGAGCTGTGAGTTTGAGGTGCTGGAGACATTATTTAAGAGGAGAGGCAGTTTTTAAATGTAATTGCTAAGAGCTTCAGGAGGATGTTCTTGCAAAAAGCTGTTTCGCAGACAACACTCGGAGTTGAGTTTCCTGAACACCTTAACTCAGGGGGACGCAGGGCAGACTTCAGGGGGGACACGAAGGCCTTTGCTCCCCCTCCGCCCCCCACGATTGTAGCAGGTTCCCGTCATTATGGGATCGTTGGTGTCACGCGTCACCGTGGCTGGGACGTGGGGTGCTCAGGAGTGTGGTCTGACATTTCTCCAGACGAGGGCGGGGGTGTTTTTGGATGGGTGGGGGCTGCCGTCCACGCCGATACGTGCCACAAGCCCTTCCCGAGAGGTGGCGTGAGTCTTCCAGCCACGCGTGCAGACGCTGTGCCCCAGCCTGTGGGGACAGGAGATTCCGGGGCGCCCTGGCGTGCGGCGGAGCTCACGAGGAGACTGGGTCGAAAGAGCGAGTCAAGAACGGGGTGGACGGAAGGGATCAGGAAAAGCAGCCCCGGTGTAGGAGGACAGTGGACAGGACGTGGGGTGGACGTGGGCGGTGGGTGGCTCAGAGCAGTGCTGCGCCGGCCCGGGCCGCAGACCCGCTTCCCTGCCCGCTGGCTGCGCGACCTCGGATGACAAGTCAGTCAGGCTTCCCACGCCTTGTTTTGCTTTCCGTGGAATGGGGGTCATGTTCGGCTGAAGCTCTGAGGGTTCTATGGAGCGTTTGTTGCTGCTGCTGTGACTTTTCAAACCCGAATGTCACTATAGAAAGGGAAAGGAGATTTGGAATACTCTGAGAGGTAAGGGTCGACAGGAGCTTGGTGACAATGTGGACACGGAGCGTAAGAGAGAGGACTCAGGTCATTCCGAGGTCCTGAGCCGGAGTGAGCAGCCGGCTTGGGGTTCAGGTGGAGCTGCCGAGGAGTCGAGAGTTAGACCCGTTAGCTTTGGAAATAACCAAGAGAAAAGTCCAGAAAGCCGCCGGAACTCAAGGGAAAGTTGAAGACTAGAAATGGAACTCTGGGTTCGTGGGCCCAGGTTTGGGGGGCGCGGGGTGCAGGGAAGACCCGGGACCCAGGGCGAGGATGTCCGTCCCCAGAGGCAGAGCGGGTCGGATGCTGGAGAGAGACACGGGGACCGGGAGAAGGGGAGGTGGCCGTGGCACCGTCCGTATCTGGGAAGGTGAAGCCGGGACAACTGGGGCGGTGGCAGGTCCCCGAGGGTCTGTTGCAAAAGACGCGGGGAGTTCTTAGGAGAAGAACCGGGCCATGATGGGAGAGCGGGCGGCCCTCACATCCACACGATGGCGGCCGCGGGACCCGGGGGGACGTGCGTGTCCTGCAGCTTCCACAGGGGACCGGGGGCCGCTGTCCAGGATGCGTCTGACCCCGGGGCACGCATCACTGCCCTTGGTCATTATTTTGCATCCAAGACTGTGCCTCGCGGTCTGTTCTCTCCTTGTGACGAAGTAAATACTAGCTTTCATCTAAGACAGACAAAGGCTTGGTGTTCTCATTTGCCATTCGAGGTCTTGACGAGACTCTGAATAATTAATTTCTTCTCATCCTTTTGAGTAACATGGACTTTTAAGGGCTTTATCAAATACAATAGAATGTGTAGCATTTTTTAATGTCTATTTATTTCTGTGGGGCTGTGACATTGTATTTTCTCTGATCCAGTAAGTTAAATCCCATGAAAGTCTGCCCGAAGTGGCATTTTCATGGTGATTCTGGGAACCGTGCCTTTGACTGTTGATATTTACTGCCGATATATATATATATATATATATATTCTAATATTTCTTGCTTTCCATCGTACATAAATTCCAGTGGCATAGTGAATTACCCAGAGAGGAGCTGACGGATGGTAAATCAGATGTTTTTTTTTTTAGTATCATTTTGGGAATGTCGGCGTCGTTACTGTAAAAAATTATATTCGATCAATATTTTCAGAGCTTCCTAATGCTATGATTGATTGATGCTTCTTATGCTCTCTGTCAGTTATCTACGGTCTCACGAGTGGGCTCGTTTTGTGCTGTCGTGAATCTTTTTCAGACAGAAAAGCGTAGCAGGCACTCAGCACCCACCTGGTCAGCTGGGTGGTCCCTTCTCCGCCACGGGGACCCCGTGTTAGGGAAAAGCTGTTTTGATGTACAAGCTGCCAAAGCGACATGGGCCAGCCACGGAGGGGTTCGCCGTGTATGTGGTTAAGATGCCAAAGGAGCAATTTTACCCTCAATCTTTTTTTTTATTTTTTATGTGAGAACGCATACACTGGGTTATTATTTTTAGTTCCTCTTCTTCCCTTCGGAGCTAGATGATGGCACACGATGCTCGGCCCCCGGGCCGCTCGTCTGCATCACTCCGCGCAGCCCTGACAGGCCGGGCCCTCCGGGGGCGCGGAGAGTTATGGCCTCCGTTCCCCGGCGCTCCATCACTTGTCCACGCCGTCGGCGTGATGAGCGGGCGGTGGCAAGCGAGGGAGGACCCGGGGGCCACTTAACGGCCAGCGCGTGTCCGTCACATTAACGAACTGCTCGGGGCTGGGCTGCGCGGTGCTGGGCCCTGACCGCGGCCGACGGGGGCCGCGTCTCCTCACGTGGGTGTCACTCTGTGTCGCAGGGCCCTCTGGAGAACGACCTGGTGGTCCACGTGGCGCTTGTGGCGGAAAGCCAACGGTACGGCCTCTGGGCAGGCGGGCGGGCGGGCGGGCGTTTCCGTGGGGGGCCGCGAGGGGGCTGGGTGCTCTCTGCTGCAGAACCGAGTGTGGGCGTAGAGGCTCCCTGGGGCTTCTCAGGGTGTCGTCAGTGTCACCTGAAGTGCCCGAGCTACGTTCTGTCCACGGTCGGCCGTCGTTCTGTTGCAGTCCCTGTGACTATCGGAGGCTGACCGGTGCCAATGCCGCCTGGGGTACATACAGTTCTGAGACATTAGCACAGACAGGTGGCAGGGATGCCCCAACTCAGTGCTTCCCCTCTCGGCCCGTCCCCAGCGCTCCCGCCTGATGTGTCGTGAGGGACCCCACATGGCCTCTGGACCCCAGAGCCCTGGCACGTGGCTGACCTTACCCGATTAACGGTGCGCCCCGAGATAGCGCCGTCTCTTCCTCCTCCGTGACGGTTCCCCAGACGGTTCACCGCGCGGTCTCACGTCCCGTGTTCTTTGTTTAGGCTTCAAGTTTTCCTCAACACGTACGGTATCCAGACGCAGACGCCCCAGCAGGCGGAGCCCATTCAGATATGGGCGCAGCAGGAGCTCGTGAAAGTGAGTGAGTTTGTTGCCGGCTGCTGTGTGGGGTTGAGGGGGCAGAGCACGCGACTCCACGCACTGAACGGGCAGGAGTCACAGCCCCGTTCCGAGACGGGGCCGCTGATCCAGGCAGTCGAGAAAGCCGCTCTGTCCGACGTGGCTCTCCGTGCGCGCGTCCAGTACGGCCACACGCTGCGGGTGTCCACTCTTCGCTGACGCCTGCGGCTCACCTCGACCGAGCCCGCAAACGACAGACGAGCCGTGTAAAATCAGCCTTTGCATTCGACTCGATTCTCTTCCATTTTGTTACCAGTTAAATGTCGATTGATAACTACTTTGTCTTTTTCTGATGCCTTACTCTTTGGATTCTGAAGTGACGCCCACCTCTTTGGTTAACTGTACCTCGAAAGTCATTAGAAAGCACCATCCGAGTTTCTCTCTGCGCTTGCACGCCCATTCGGAGAGGAGGAGCAGGTGACCGTCGAGGTGGCTGGCGGACGGCGCGTGCGTGTGTCAGGACCCCCAGCGACAGGGACCTGTGGGTGTCCATTAGCCATTCTTGCTCGCTCATTGCCCGGCACACACACAGACTCCGCAGCCTGCGATGGGGTGTCAGCCCAGTCCCCCACGCGACCGAGATGAGTCGGGGGGTTGGTGTAAGGGGCCGATGCCACAATGAAGACGGAAAGCTGAGAGAAGTGGGGTACAGCCGCACGAGCAGACGCGGGGCCCAGAGTGGCTGCTGATCGTGCTGGGCCTTATCCAGCGGCCCCCGGGCCAGGCTCCGGGTGGGGTCCCCCAGAGCCCCAGTAGTCCCGCGACACTGAACCTCCTCGAACAGACGCCGAGCTCGTCCTGTCCCAGCCGGAGAGATGAGGCCGGTGACGCAGGGATCCCTGGAGCAGGGCGCACTTAAGATGACCCCGAGCTGGAGGTGACGGGAAGGTTGTTATGTAGAAGAGGGTGACTGAGACGGAGAGGGACGTGAGGGTGCCGGGCGAGGAGAGAGGGTGCAGGGAGGGGAGACGCGCTCGGGCCCCAGCGCCGTGCACTCGGCATCCAAGTCACCCTCCCAGTGGCCCCGGACCCTAGGGCTGGGGGAAGTCGAGTCACACGCAGAGGACACCCGCCCAGATCGGCACGTTGCACCTTGCGCGTGGCTGATGAGGAATGTCACGGTCGCCGACTGCAGGGACAAGTCTGGGGCAGGTCAGACGCGCACCAAGGGAAGGGGGCCCCCCCTGTGAGCGCGGGGGTCTCAGTGAGGCTCGGAGAGGACTTTTTCTGGCCGGGTGACTCTGTCTAACACCGACGCTGTCCTGGAATCCACATTCACAGCGCCCGTGGCTCGGGGGACATCCAGTTTCTCCCTCTTCCACCCACCAGGTAGCTCCTGAGCGCAAGCCGTATCCTGTCACAGCACCAGCTCGGGGTGTCACCTAGGGGCACGACCGTGCAGGCGACAGCCGCAGAGCCAACTCTGACGCGGGGCCATGCGCCGTGACAGGGTGGACAAGGGCTTGGGTGGGGACGTTAGTTTTGCATAGGACGAGGTCGACATTTGAAATCAGATTCTGATCAGTAGATTGTGTAGAGACCGTTGGTTTGCTTTTTCCATTGAAGAAAGTTTAGGTTAGATTTCTGCCTGCCATCAAATGCAAAAGTCAATTCCAGACAGATGAAAGGGTTAAATATTTTTGTATTTGAAAAATGATTTAGGTATAAAATCGTTAGAAGAAAAAAATAGGAAGATGGTTTAGAACTGTTGGAAAGGGAAGTCCATTTTTAGAATAACACTAGTGCAAGAAAGCCCTTCAGGAGACGAGTCGCAGAGTTGGCTAAACGTCGCTGAAGACGGCGTGAACAGCCCGGCATTCAGAAAGGTGTTCAGAGTGAAGAACCACGTGCTGAAGATGGGCAAACGGGGCAAAATATTAGGCACAAAGGGCGACAGTCGTAATGTACCGAAATCTCTTACAAATCAAAAAGAGTAACAAACACTCTTAGAAGAGAGAGCAGATGAAAAAAAAAACATATAGGACATGCCAATAGCCATTAAATACACGGGACAGTGATCGACCACAGAATATTTGAATACGAGAGTATGCAGATCCCGTTTTGTCCCCCAAGAGAGTGACAGAAGTGGCCTACGTGCTGGTGACGCCCGTGCATCCTGGAGGACGGCCCGTGTGGAGCTGTGATTCAAGGAGGACGAATTTTCTCTCCGATCCAGCGAGTCTCGAAAATTATCCGGCAGAAATAATGGCACAGCGTCCCAAGACGGTTATGAAAGTAGTTTTGAAATTACAAAACACAGGGCGCCACCGTCATCAGGGGCGAGTGCCAGACAGCACTGGGGGTGGGACGTCGAGCGGGGCGTGGAGGCTTCCTGACAGAGGTCGCGCTCGGCGCTGGCACCGGGCCGTTCCCCAGCGCACCGGCTTCTCCGGGGCAGAGGTTCGTGACGCTCCTGCTCCACGGTGGCCCCTCCTCCCTTTTTGCTAATGCGTTCAGTCAAGTTCAAGTTCAAGTGTAGGTGAATGCGTAGGCTCAGTTTATCATCTTGAAATGGGAACACCGCAATACTGCGTTTTAAAAAATGGGACGCCAGACAGATTTTATGTAGCGTCCGAACCCACGTATGTAAATGTACGCACGCATCGGTGTGTGTGTGTGTGTGTGTGTGTGTGTGTGTGTGTGTGTGTGTGACGTGAGTACGTGTTTATCTGTGTGCTTCAAACATCTGTAACCCCGTCTTATGCTTCTGGTGCATCTTAGGGATCACGCGATCAAGGACACCCCTTTGAACACACACCAAAGCTGCCCAAGGGGCGGTGACAGTTAGCGGGACAGTCACTCGTCGCGTGCGGCTACAGTGTTTCCTAAAATCCAGGCAACCAGACAAATCAGTAGGGACAGGTCTCCACTTTGGTGGGCAGTCCTTGAAGGTAGGGATCTAGTAGGAGGGGTGCGGCCCCGTGTTTTAAAACTTTGAGGCTCCAATTTTTAATCACTCAGAAAGCATTTGTCTTTCTGTGTCATTCTATAATCAGAGCGAGCCGTGTCGGGTGCACCGTAACGACGGTGTAAGAACAGTGTCCAACTCTAGGATGTCGCTAAGTAGATCCGTAGAAACCTTGCTGTCCAATCTCTCGACGCCCCAAATCTAAGCCGGCGTCGTCGGCCCGCTTGTTCGCATACACGTCTGGTCACGAGGTTCCCCTGGCCTCTCTTTCCCTGAAAACATAATGAGATATCGGGACAGCAGTCGGCGTGGGGGCGGGGGGGCGGCCAGCAGGGAAAAGCGGGGTGTCCTGCCCGTCTCTGATTCTCATACTTGTGTCTTACAGGCTTACTTTCACCTGGGGATCAATGAGAAATTAGGACTCTCCGGGCGGCCGGACAGGCCCATTGGCTGCCTTGGGACCTCGAAGGTGCTCACGGGACCACCCTCCCCCCGGGAGGGCAGGGCTCAGGTTCTGGTCCCGCTGACCCACTGGGCCCCCGCTCTCACGCTGCTTACATGTCCTCGGGCCCGATCTCTGAATTGTTATACGTCGGTCTCATTCCTCACTCTGTCTGCCGTCGGGAAGTGTTCTGGGGGTGAATGGCATCTCTGAGCTCGTAAGATACCTGGTTAAACAGCATCCACTCAAACGGGCCGTCTCCCTCACAGCACAGGTGGGCTCCTTTAGTTTATCAGCATAAGGATTCAACCAAGAAACTTTCAGGTTTCTTACTATAATGAGGCCTCGATGAGAATATGATGGCATTTGCTCACGCAGAATTAAGCGTCAGTTTTAAAGGTCGGTAGGACTTGCCTGTGGTCGCTTCGTGGTGACTTACGTTTGGTCGTTCCTTCCAGATCTATCGCATCCTGGGCAAGACCGTGGTGTGCTACCCCATCATCTTCGACCTGAGTGACTTCTACATGTCTCAGGACGTGTTGCTGCTGATCGATGACATAAAGGTAGCTTCCGGACCTTCCTGCTCGCGTGGGATGACTTTGTCCCGACTGGTTTTATCGTGTTATCACATCGAGGGCTCCTGGGTGTGTGACGCCCCGGGTGACACTGTGTAAAGCATGGAGGTGACAGGGCCGCCACACAAGCTCTGGAGGAGGAGTCAACCAGGTGGCGTGTGTTCCGTCTCGAGTCGTGTGGCTTTCCTTGTTACACGAGGCAGTCACGGTTTGTCTCGTTTCGAACAAGTGTTGGGTTAGGCAAAGAATTTTACGAACAGTGTCGAGTAAGACTTCAGCCCTCTCCTAACCGTTAGTTTAGAGTCTCCTCCACGGCAGTGCGGAGCGGCTGGGACACGGTCCAGAGCCAGCCGCCCGGAACCGGATCGCGTCCGTAGAATTTGGCTGCACTGTTAACCAGCCCTGTGACACCCCGGGTGAGCTGCTTAGCTTCTCGGTGTCCCTGTCTTCTCGTCATTACAACTGAATAGTTATAGTTACAGGCCCGTTCTGAGGTTAGTGAGTCACCGTGTGCAAAGCACTACGCAGAATAGTGCCTGGCACAAGGCGCAGTGTCACATAGGCCTTTGAGGAGATGACGACGATGACGATGATGAGGATGAGGGTGACAGTAGAAGCCGAGTCAAACAGATCTCGCACGTTTCCGAGGGTTTTATAGATTCAGTCCAATCTCTTTTACTTGCTGTCATATAAAAATCCATAATAGTGTGGAGTGAGAATTAATTAATCTTCTGAATGATAATTCTGGGACCATTGTTTTGCCCTAT
>PVKZ01006001.1:0-42236 GCA_004027375.1 Macroglossus sobrinus | reverse complement strand
CCTTGGACGGGCACATCTCTCTCTCAGATATCACTTTGGGTTGCATTTTGCTTTGTCGGCCAATCAGATATCTTGCCTTTTCACGAGCGAGTCAACCCCATCTTTCTGCATTTATTGATGGGACGATGCTGAACTCAGCTTGTCATACTGTCACGCGTACACACACACACGTGTACGCATCTACCGGTTACAGGTGGGCATAGAATGTCACGGTCGTTACGCTACAGAAACGTGCGCGTCTGCAAAGCCTTTCACTCTGGGGTCTCTTTCTTTACTATGCTGGCATTATTTAGTAGAATTTTGGTGCATTTATTGTGCTATTTAGGAAGGCTTGTATTTTTCTCCTAGTTTTTCTTTCGCTACTAATATGTTTGCCTGATAACCCTGGTCCCCTCTTTACTGAGACTATCAGCCAATTCCATGACGGCCCAAAACAGACAGAGACGAATATCATCAGGCTTTGTACGAGAACCGGGCCCGAAGGGATCTATTTTCGATTTTTTTAAATGACTTACCTCTTACGCGTCTGAAATGACGCAGAGCCGATCCCGTCCATGGCAGAAGGAAGAAAGTCAAGCCAGGATCCCTGTGGCTGCACTGCTCCCCGAACCCTGGTTAACAGTGGTTTCCGGTCATGAAAACGGCCACTCGCTGGTGACGAGTAGCCCTGTCCCTTTCCTGTCGCTCCTCCTCGCCACCCAATCACCGGACACCGGCATGCGTGAGCGTGCATCGCTGCACTCCCGATGCACGTGGCGCTTTCCGAGGCTCATCAGTAGCAAGGGAAGTTTTATTCTTAGCTCACAGCTCGTGGGGGTCACTGAGACTTTCCGCTTTCCTCTTGCACCTCGCTTTTTTTTTCTTTTTTGACTCCGTGTCTGCGCTGGCTGTCACAATGGGCACTGGCAGCGGCTTCCTCAGGGACTTCCTCCCCGACGCTGCAGGAGCCCCCCCCTTACCCTGACTCCCCGCACCCGTCCCACCCGGCTTGGCTTCTGGTTCCCGTGTGCTCCCTCCGAGTGAGGCTGTGCCCCCGACGGTGTCTGCTGGCCGCCACAGGGGTCCCCAGGGCCAGCCTGTCCCTGCGCTTTGCGCTCCAGTGGCCACCCGTGCCATCACCTCTGCTGTCCCCAGCAGGGGTCTGAGGATGTCTCCCTGTCTGGCCGCTGGCGGCCACAGTTGCACCTTCGACGTGAGGGGCTTGCTTTGGGGGGATGTTTTGAGTTCCCACAAATCCCGGAGGCATCACCTCAGCCTTCTCCCACCCCCGCTCTGCCAGCCTGCAGGTGATGCCCCGCCGCCTCGGCTGAGGGTGGCTGGGCCCTGCTCGTCCGTGTCCTGCGGTTCAGCAGCCACTTCCCTGTCCCCTGGCCGTCTGTTGTGTGCAGTTTTACATCCTCAGAGACCCCGGTTTGTTTGGGTTCCAGAACACACCTTGGGGAGATTCGAAACACACCGAGGTCGCGACCCCAGCACCGCAGTCCACGGATTTCAACTGTTGAGGAAACGGACTGTGCCCTGGAAAGATTTTAATATTCCACAATTTACCTCCTGTGTTTTTACAGAAAACACAGCAGTCGCCATACTGAGTCTTTCCATCCAGAACATACTACCTCTTTTATTTGTCCAAACCTTATTTTTATCTTTCTCCGCAAAACGGTGTCCTTTTCTTCTTTTGGGTCTATGTTATTCTTCCTGATATTTTTCTAGGTACTTTAGTCTAGGTTATTTCTGTAAGTAAGGAATTCTCTTTCCACTAATGGCACTGATTATGGCTGATATATAAGACTGCTATTGATTCTTCTATAGGCATTGAAGATCAACACGCTTATTTTCTATTTCCTTGGCTGAATAGGATAAAAGATAAAATAGATTTTTAAGATGAAGATAAATATGAAATATGTCTATATGTGGAAATAAATATTTGTTTCTTTAAGAATGATTTTAATGACCAATTTTCCAATCAAAAGCTCTTCTTTGCTTTATGGTTTATGCTCATAACCATCCCATAAATCACAGCCGATTTAATCAGTAGCATTTAATCAGGAGAAATATGCAAGGATTTGATCCACTGGTCTGAAATATCTTTGAAAATGACATAATTCTTTGTAATAACACATTGCTCTTTGAGCAAGAGCTTGTAAATGGCCCCTTTGGAGATGTTCTGAGAAATTGTATCTGTTTATAATCTGCTATAGGAATGTGAACAGAAGTTTGCATATTAGAAAGAGAAATTCTTTGGAAAACTCACTCTGCATAGCTTTGATGATAAAAATTCTGTGACTAAGGTAATGAAAACGCGCTTGGCGCCCTCTGAGCAACCACCGTCTGCTTAAATAGAAAGGACCCCAAAAAGATGTGCGTGCCCCTCTCTCCTGGGGGGCGTGGAAAGGGCCTCCCCCGAAGGCTTGCCGTCTGGGACGTCTGGGTGGCCGGAGAAGGGCCTGTTCCCAGCAGAGAGGAGAGAGCTCTGGAGTGAAAGGAATAAACAATATTACGGTGCTTCTACGGACGTGGTTCCATAGCGCAGCGGTGAGCGCGTCTGCTTCACACGCAGAAGGTCCCGGGTTCACGTCCCAGGGGAGCCGCGGTCCACAATCCAAGGCCACGCCACCCCGAACATGCCTGATGTCTGATCTCAGAAGCTAAGCAGGGTCAGGCCTGGCCAGTACTTGGATGGGAGACCACCTAGGAAGACCAGGTGCTGTAGACGTAAATAATAATAATAATAATAACATTATTAAGGTGCCTCCAAGAGTGAAGAGGACAGGATGGGAGAGGAGAGGACACAGACAGGCAGCAGTGGGCCCCAGCTTCCTACAGATTCGGCCGTGAGTGGCAGGAACACCTCAGACCCACCCAGGCCCCGCCATCCATGCGGGGCGGAGCCGGGTGGCGGACGGGGCCTCACAACAGCACCTAGAACAACAGTTGTCACCCGATGCAACACCTGGAGAGACGCAGCCCAGGCTTCCGGGCGCCACCTCTGCCCCCTGCCCACCCCCCTGCCCTGATCTCCTCCCCTCCCCCCACCTTGTGCTGGGGGGCGAGCTCCAAAACAGAGACAAAACGTCGTGGGTTTGTCTACACTTCACAAACCGTGATTTTCTTTCGCCATGTCTTCCCGCTGTAACACATGTTCACGAGCACGTGCAAATCAGAAGACGCAGTGCAGGGACTCGGAGATGGGCCCCTCGGAGGGACGCAGGGACTTCCATTACGGAAAGAGCCCTCGGCCACCGCGGTGGGCGTCCCCCCACGCTGGGGGGACAGGGAGCATGTGACCGCTGCGGCCACGCGGACGCCGAGCTGGCCCTCGCTTGCAGGGACCCGCCGCTGGCAGACAGTGAAACGCAGCAGGAGTCATCGTTTTGTTCTTTCTGTCTCCACTTTAGAGAACTGTTTGTGCAGCATTTTTCCTGATCCCAATGCAGTTTGGAGGGTTGATGCTGATTGGGATCACCACATGAGCAGTATTTTGATAAGTCAACAACGCAGACAGATACACATATTGTGTTGTGTGTGTGTGTGTGTGTGTGTGTATGTGTGTGTGTGTGTGTGTAGAAGACACTTTTTAACGAACAGGTCTCTCCTGGGAAACAAAAAAAAACACTTATTTGGTACGTTTTTTCTGAGCAAACGTTCACTCGTTTCATCCTGACTATCGGGGCGAGCCGAGAAATATCTGGAACTTCCTTAATTACTAACACATTTCCCTTTTTCGTGTGATTTCCATGTTTTGTTTGTGGGTGAGTAAGGGGGTCTGGCTCGTTTTTAATACGCCGATAAGGCTTGGTGTGAAATGAATTAAAGGCGGTACACACACTGATGGATGTTTGTGTTCGTGTGGGTTTCTCATGAAATAGCGACGTGGGCTTTATATGGAGGGAATTAAACTCCCCAGCCCTGCGAGGGCAGAAGCAGCTGGATGAACAGCCACCTTGTCCCACCGCCCTGACTCTCCCCCGCCCGGAAATAAACAGATGTACCGTGCACAGCAACTAAACCAACATTTTACTCTCGTGCACTCGCTCACTTTTTAATTTAGAAGGCTCTCGAAAAACACGAAGCAGCAGGATTTTGGCATACGCTTCAGAATGCACAGAAATAAATCTTCTCCAGCAACTCTCCAAGGGTTTCAGGCAAAACTTGGTGAATGCCAGAGCAGAAAGCTCCAAACAATTTGGGGTCTGTGGACCGAGCCAAAAAAACGTGGAGAGCGTAGCCAAAGTACAATTTAAAGCATTGTTTTTTGTCTTACAGAATTCAGTAATGTGTGCTTCCAGCTCAGAAATCTGTCTGCTGAGCTTCCCAAGCTTGTGCGGCTTCCCCAAGGTTTCACTCTTAGCAGAGAGCGCCAAGCAGAGGAAATATCCCCGTCGCTGTGAGACCCGCTCTCACTCCCCAAATGGACCACGCATCCGAAAACAACCGCCATCTGCACAATCTTCTCTTTCCCCCCAACCCCCAGGACCTCTTCCTTCTTGTCTGCAAAAATGAGTGTCATCGTGCAGGACAGGACACGGCACCTAATACACTGCGATAAATATTTGTTGAACAACAACAACAACAAAACTATGAAAAGCAGAGATGACGCGCTGTGCTCACCGTTACTTGTAATGGCCTCACGGAGGTACGACTGGCATGGAACAGGATGGAGCCACTGAAAGGCTACGACCCGGAGTGTTGGGAGATGGCGAGACGGCGTCGCACACCTGGGGATTTGCTAAGAGAGTCGATCTTGTATTAAGCGTGCTCGCCTCTCGTGATTAATCTGTGTTGTCTGTTTACAGGAAACATGCAAGCGCGTTGTGGAAAGAATTTACAAATGTGGAAAGAAGAAAAGAGGAAAGAGCAATCTCGACCGCCCCGCTCGCCCGTCGGAAGCCCCGTCCTCCATCCTCCTCCACCGTCTACCTGAGGCTCCTCCCTGGCTCCCACACGTCCCCGCCCGCAGCAAGGTCGCCTCTTGTCACATCTCCCCGTGCTCCACTGCCAAGTCCAGGGCACCGAGCACAAGGGTGACACTTAGAAGCACTCGGCAAACGTCCGTCCTCCTGGCAAATAACTGATTACTCTGATTGTCCCCACGCGCCGGCCAGCGCTGCAGGGAGCGACGCTCGACGTGCCCGACAAACGCGCTGAGACGTCTCCCCGCGGCGCCTCTGGAAGCGTGGGGGCATTCATCCACGTCCTCCCAGCCCCGATGGCGCTTCTAAAGGCCACGAGCGATTTCCATGACACACGTACGGAACGCCCATCGTCCATGTTTGTCCACTGAGGTCTGGATGGGAACATTGGTTTCGTGCCGCGAGCCGCCCCGTGGCTGGACGGGAGCCGCCGTGGACCCTGGAAGCGACGCTTCATGGTCTCTAATGACCTGTTCCTCCCTCAAATAGAAGTAAAATTTAGTGTAAGGAAATCTGGCAGTGACTCATTCTGTGTATGGGTCTGATCCTTCCTGGGAGCCCAGTTTCCTCCATTCTCTTTAACTTACCTCGAAGAAAGTTTTAATGATTGAAGGAGAAACACCTCACACAACAAGCCGATGGTTGCATTTCAATTTCATTACTTTAGATTGAATCTTAATCATAATTTGCGGGGCTCCAGCATCATCCAGCTCCCCTGCCGCCCCCCTCTGGCCCTCATCTATGCCCCGACGTACCCCACACTCCGGCCACACGGCACGGTCAGCCCCTTCGGGGTGCCATCCTCTCCCTCCCCCAGGAGCCCCGGTCCACGGTGCTTCTTTGCCGGAACATTCCCCCGCCAACCAACCCCTAGTGCAGCCAGCGCTGGCCTCAGAGCTCAGCTCGAAGGCCACCGGCCGCAGTGAACTGTTTCTTACACGGACCGAAGCTCAAACTCTGTCGCACACTTTTGTAAAACTAATCATTTCTCTCACAGCACTTGTTTTTTTTTATTTTTTTAGCTTCTAATCGTGTGTACATTAGTGTGATTATTTGACCAGTATCTACCAACACCGACAGGCTCAGAGCTTCACAAGAGTGGAGATCACGCCCACACAGGAGACCCTCGAGTATTTGTTGAATTAACGAACAATGAAGAAATAAGTGAGTGGACAATCAATATGTCCCATAACCTACTTTGTCTTCTGGAACAGGGGTCCCTAACCCCCGGGCTGCAGACCAGTACCGGTCCACGGCCTGTTAGGAGCTGGGCCGCACAGCAGGGCGTGAGTGGCAGCGAGTGAGCGAAGCTTCGTCTGTGTCTGCAGCCAACCCCAGCACTGGCATCACCGCCTCAGATCCTCAGGCCTTAGATTCTCATAGGAGCACCGGTCCCTGGTGCCACAAAGGTTGGGGGCTGCTGTTCTAGAAGGCTCACATTCTCATTCATCACCATAAGTTTTATACCTTCTCTTCTCCCTTCAGGCTTCTGACATTTTTCCTCAACCTTCTCCTTTCTCTGAAGACTTACCGCACCCCTCATGGAGAGCACAGGAGCCAGACCCGAACCTCACCATGACCCGCCACCAAACCTGCGATCGGTATGCATTTACCCCCAACTTTCCTCCAAACGGATGGAACAAACGAGAAAACATACGGCAAAACGGCAGACCCCAAGCCAGTCACCTAATTGTAAATTAAATGTAAGTGGACTAAGAACTCCAACTAAAAAGCAGATACTCTGAGAACAGGGATGAAAAAAGCACCAAGAATAGCGATAGTATGTCTAGAGTACATGCACTATAACTCTAAAGACACAAATAACTGGAAGTAACAATAGGAAAACAGAGGCCACACAAATAGTAAACATAAAAAAGACGAACTGACAAATACGAAAGGCAAAATATCCTTTACTACACGTTACCTTTTAACATCAGTAAGTAGACTTCAAGGAAAATAATATTATCAGAGATTAAGGGGAGATTTCATAACGATAAAGGGGTCACCGTATCGGGAAGACGTCACAACTACAAATGTGTGTGTGCATCCAGTGAGAGCACTCGAAAATTCACAAAACAAAACTGACAGAAAAAAGAGAGAAGTAGGCAAATCAACGATCGTGGTGGAAGATGCCAGCAACCTCTTATTGATCCACAGAAAAACTACACAGAGCAGGTAGAGCTCACATGTACAGACTGTTGATGGACATTTGTGAACAACATACCCAATATCACAGAATTTTCAACTGCGTATAGAATTATCAACAGGATAGCATGCTGGGGTCCAAACTAGTCTCAATAAATACAAAAATATAGAAATCATACATAGCATGTTTTCAAACCGCAATGGGATTTAATTCAAAATATAGATCAGTAAGATATCTTTCAAAAGTACCAAATATTTTGAAATTAAACAGTGTATTTGTTTAAAACCTAAGGATCAAGAAAGAAATCAAAGGGGAAATTAGAAAATCTTTCAAACTAACCCATAATGAAAACACAGTATATCAAATTTAGACGTATAGCCAAAGCAGAGACAAGAATGAAGTTTATAGCTTTAAGTACTGATAGGAGAAAGGTTTTTCAAGGAGGATTTAAAGTCCAAGTTTCTATGCTAAAAAGCTGCAAAAAAAAAAAACCACCTGAATAACCTAAAATTAAGTTAAAAATAAAAAAATGCTAAAGATAAGAGCAAACCCCAATAAAACGAAAAAAAAAATAATAATAGTTTACAATATTTAAAGTCGGTTTTTTGAAAAAATGAATAAAATTGATAAACCTGTCACAAGAATGATCATGGGAAAAAAGAGAGAAGACAACTTTCCCCTATCAGGAGTAAAAGAGACGACATAAAAAAAATCCCACAAACATTAAAGGAATAGGAAGGAAATGATATAAACATCTATTTGTCAGGTCCGGAACTAACACTAAAAGAAATAGAAATTCTGCAGATGCCATTTCAATAAAATAAATTAACTTTATACTAAAAAAAACTCCCTAAAATGAAAATAATGCAAAGATATTACAGTGTAAATTATGGACCAATATCCCTTATCAACGAGGATGCAAATTTTTTAACAATAAATAACATATTGTAACCCAGAAATATATCTCAGAAAGGGAAATTTAACATTTGGAGAAGAATAAAATGTGATTAACCATACTAATAGACTGAAAAAAGAGATATTGTAATCATCTCGAGGACACTGAAAAACATTTGCCAAAATCCAACTTCTGTGGTTAATGGAAACTCCCAGCAAACAGGAAATAGAAGGGAATCTATTCATGGGAATAAGGACACCTGGGAAAAATGTGCACCTGACATCACGCCCAGTGATGGGAGACTGAGCGTTTTGCGGCTAAGGTCAACAACAGCACAAGAAAGTCCGCCCTTGCCATCTCTGTTCAGTGTTTCATAGGGGGTTTTAATTAGTGAAATCAAGAAAAAGAAATCAAACACATACAGGTTGAAAAGGAAGAAATAAAACTTTATTTATTCAGAAATGTCGTAATTCTTCATATAGAAGATCTCATCAAATCCACCAATTTAAAAAAGATGCTAGAACTAATCATTTCGTTTCGTAAAGTTTCAGTGCACGAGAGCTATCTATGAAAACCTATATATATATATATTCTAGGGACTCGTGACAAACCATTGTACATTGAAAGTACAAAGCAATATAATTTACACTAGCATCAAAACACATGAAATACCGAGGAGGGAATTTAATAAAAGATACACACGTGCAAGGAGACTACTAATTGTTATGGAGAAAATGAACCTCATGAAGTGGATAAATATGTCATGTCCCTTGTCTAGAAAACCCAGAATTGTTGAATTCTCCCTAAATGTCTCTTTAAACTCAATGCAAATCCCAATTAAAAATAAAAAACCAGAATGCTTTCCTGTGGAAATCGACAAGCCAATTCTCAAATGCATATAAAAATGTAAAGGCCTTACTACAGCCAAAGGAACTTTGAGAAAGAAAAATGAAGCCTTTT
Source organism: Macroglossus sobrinus (assembly GCA_004027375.1). Classification (NCBI taxonomy): domain Eukaryota; kingdom Metazoa; phylum Chordata; class Mammalia; order Chiroptera; family Pteropodidae; genus Macroglossus; species Macroglossus sobrinus. The sequence goes on along the minus strand of PVKZ01006001.1, from coordinate 33,325 downwards.
CCAAAAATGGTGTCGAAATAACTGGCTATCCACACGCAGAATATAAACTTTGATCTACATCTCTCACTATGTACAGAAAAACCTCAAAATGGATCATAGGACCAAATAAAATCCTAAAACTGTAAAACCTCAAAAAACATGGAAAAAATTTTTGTGGTCTTGGATTAGGTAGATTTTTTTTATGTACAATACCAAAAGCAAAATCCCTGGGGCAAACAAAAATGCTAAATCAGAGCTCGCCAATATTAAAAAGTTTCATTCCGTGAGACATTGTTAAGATGATGACAACACAAGCCACATACTGGGAGAAAACATTTTCAAATCATATATCTGATGATGGACTATTATCGAGAACAAAGAACTCTCAAAACTCAGTCATAAGAAAATAAACAACTCATTTTTAAAAAATGGGCAAAGGATTGTAACTGACGTTTCACCAGATAAAATGCAGAGGGGACAATTAAACACATTAGAAGATGTTCAACACCATTTGGCATTAGAGAAAAATATAAATTAAAACTACAGTGATTGACTGCTACACACGCACTGGGCTGGCTGAGAAAGGGGGCGTTCAAATGTCGGCAAAGTTGGACACTTACCACAGCGCCAGTGGAGGTGTGACATGGAACAGGCACCAGAAAACAGCGTGTCAAGTCCTTCAAAAGGCAAGTGTGTCCCTACTACTTGACTCAGCCATTCCACCCGTGGGCATTGACCCCATGGAATGAAAGTGTGTGTCCCCAGAAAGATTTGGAATAAAAATTTATAACAGCTTCACTTGTGATGCATAGCCAATTGTCATTTCTACATGTTAGTAGCAACAGTTATAAATGGAAATTTAAAAATATAATTCCATTTACGATAGCTTCAAAAATCTATAATATTTAGGAGTAACGGAAGTTAAATGATTTAGTCTTAAACAAAAGACATGAAGACCCTCTGTACTTAAAACTATAAAATTTTCCTGGGAGAAATTTATTAAAGACCCAAATAGCTAGAAAAATATAGCATACTCATGGACTGGAAGATTCAGTATGGTTAAGATGTGTGTGTGTGTGTGTGTGTGTGTGTGTGTGTGTGTGTGTGTGTGTTTTATTTTAGGTTCAATGCAATTCTATTTGTGTCCTCACAGCCTTTTTAATAGGAATTGACAGTATAACTCCAAAATTTATGTGGACAAACAAAGGGCCTAGAAAAGCCAAAATAATGTTGAAAAAGCAAAACCAAGCTAAGCTCTCTGAATTCTAAGTTGACTCTAAAGCTTCAGTAACCAGTCCTAGGAGGAGACAGAGTAAAGGAAGTGAATATAGAAATAGACCAACACTTGCATGGTCGACATATTTTCACAAAGACACCAAGAAATTCAGAAGGAAAAATAAATTCAGCAAATAGCACCGTAAAGAAAAAATGATGAATAAGACTTATCTAAGTTAAAAACTGATGCTCATCAAAAGGCACCGTGAAAATGATTGGGCAGCATAGATATTTACAAAACAGTTATGTGACGAAGGACTTCTGTGCAGAATATATAAATGACTCAGACAAAGACAACAGCCCAACTAAATGAAAATATGGGCAGAATAATCACTGAATAGGCGTTTCACAAATGGAGCAGTCCAAATGATCGGGAACCACACAGACCGGTGCTCAGCATCCCTAGTTGTCAGGGCAACGCGAGTTAACACCACAGTGTGATAGCGCTGCGCGTGCCGGAATGGTGACCGTGTCTGGGACTGACATAACCAAACGTCTACAAGGAAGCGGAGCCACCTGAACGCTCACGTAGCTCTGGACCGAACGGAAAGTGGTGCAATCCCCATGGAGAAAGCTTCGCAGTCTTCTGGAAAGTTAACTTACACCTGCCTCACATATTGGCCCAAGAAATTAAAGTATAGAACGTGCACGAGCATGTTATAGCAGCTTTGTGCACAGTGACAAACTGATAACACGCGACTGTCCACACTGAGAACGGATGCAGCTTTGTGATACAGGACAACACGCAGCAGTCCAAAGAAATGTGTCACTGATGCCTGCGACACGAAGGAAGGTCACAGGCGTGACACTAAGCGAAAGGGACGCAGAAGAATTCGCACCAGGTAATTTCACTCATAGAAAGTTGTAGGACAGACAACGCCAATACGAGATGGAGAAGCGTCTTGGGCGGAGGGGTGGGTAGGGTGCGCTGTGACTGACTGGGAAAGGGGGGTGGTGACAGTGTTCTCTACTGTGACAGGAATGTGAATGACGTGAGCGAGTTCATCAGTCAAACTTGTCCAGTTAAAACGCCTACCTTTAATAGTGTGTGTAAATCCTACCCCGACAAAGAATGATAAGCCTCAGACGTCACCAGGGTGGCAGTGTAGGAGATGCTGTTGAGGCCACAGGGATTGGTGGCTGTCAGCGGCTGAGGGGTGGGGAGAGGCCGGTGGAAGGGGACAAACTTCCAGGGTTGGTCCCGGGGCTGAGACGAGCAGCCCGTGCCTTAGTCCACAGAGCTGTCCCTCGTGCTTCTCAACACGTGCGTGTGTCAAATCATCGCATTGTGAGCCTTCAATGATGCGTGTGTCAGTCACATCCCAGGAAAGCTGGGGACACACAGAAAATAACGACAGCCATCAGGGGAGGTTAGCAGCAAACGGGTACAGGCCAGCCAGAAAGCAGAACGTTCACACCTGTCACAGCCGGGCGAGGGGTACGTCAGTCGTTTGGCTTCTGTGTGTCTGAGACTTTCCATAACAAAACGTGTAGGAAGAAAAAATACTAGAAATAATTTCAATTGGCTTTCAAAATAATTCCCTAAAAATATTCCAGTGATAATGCTCTAGATGAAAAAGTATTTGAACATGGTAAACCAGTTTGTAATTCATTGCTCAGGCCTAGAACTGCCCCACACATGGTCACGTATGGACACCCCTCACAAGTGCCACATGACATGGAACAAGTGTGCGCCCCTAAATAGCGACAAGGACAGCTGGAGCCATGGCGCGGCTCATGGCATCCCGTGACCCAGTAACTGGGTGCGCGGGGGAAAGGGTCGTGGGCTCAGGCCGGCTCTGCCACTGTCCTCAGAGGGGTAAGGAGTTCTCAGTCACTGTCTCCATCTATCAAATAAGAAAAAAAACGCAGCACCTTCCCGACACAGCGGCGAAATCAAGCGAGAAAACCCACGCGAGGCGACCGCGTGTGTAAGGCGAAGACTCCGCGGTTCGTGAGGGCATGGGGCGTATTACAGAGCTTCCCTGAAGGCCGTGACCGCAGGGAACAAGGACGCTTCTGGGGACACAAGAGCATGCAAGTGTGGCCTTGGCGTGGCTGAGTGCTTTCAGAACCCATCCAGGAACGGGTGCAAGCTACCTCGTAAGCCAGTGGAGGCGGATGGCAAGCCCTTTGGCAGTGAAAAGAACTAAGAAGTTTTAACCTTTGTTTTTATATAAATCTACTGACAGCCATATGCATACATCTCATTGTTGAAATTCCTGCAGGAAAAACCATGTTGCTGCTGCAAACCCAACTCCAGCCCTTAACTTCCTTTCCCGTTGGAAAATGAATTCCTGTGATGTAAATTGTTATCAAAACAGGGTTTGAGGAGCTGCAAGGATCGTATCATAGCAGAGAACACTTAACATGAAGCAAAGCAGACACCGCACTACTCAGAAGGAAGATTCAACCAGCTGTCCCAGTGGCATCAGCAGGTCTGAAGCGGGGCCGATTTACGGGGCGGAGATGAAAGCAGGCGACACAGTCGTTACCGTCTCTGTGACCCGGACGGAAGCACACCAATTAGTTCTCTCCCTGCGGTGTTGACAGAGGACATCTTGCGTAGACAGCTGGGTGTTTCCAAGCTCACTTGGGTGCTTATCACAAACACAAGTTTTCCCAGAGTCTCGGGAGGGGAGGAGGAGTTTAGGACCAAGTGGTCCCCAAAACCCAGCAAAAGAAGGAGGGGATGCCACCACCTGGGAGAGAGCCCTCTGGACCCCGGAGAGCGCCGGGCTGTCCTCACCCATCGGCGATAACTGGCTTAGATGCTCCCCAATTAAACCCGCTGAGCGCCAACCCTCGGGCCTCGAGCCGGGCGAGACTTGTCTAGAAATCCACTTTTCCAATCTCGCCTTAACAAGAAAAGAGATTTATAAATGGAGATGTCAAGGCAATTGTAAAGGAAAATGTCAAACGTAAATTTAGATAATTCTGCTCTCTCCGAGGGAGCGCTGTGGTTACAGATAACGCGGCCAAAGCGCGGAGGGCCGGAGCCAACATGGACTTGGCCCTGATGAGTCATTAGTGCAATTTCCAGACCCACCACTCACCCAGGAAAGCTTGGCGCGGAGGGGAGAGAGAGAGGCTGGCGTCGCCGGGCCCTTGGGGTCGACACGGCGCTCGCCCAGCAGCACCTGCCGGGCTCTGAACTCTCAGGATGTCTTCACATCTCAGGACAGATGACACGTGCCGTGATCAAAGCCTCCCAAAGAAGGAAGAGAGCCTGGCAGACGAGGCGACGCGCCCCCCCCCCGGCGGGCCCCATGGCAGTGCTGTGCTAACGAGAGCACCCCGGTGACTGGGGTGACATCCCAAGATCGCCCTTCACCAGAAGAGGCCTGAAATGATGAAATTACAGCCTGGGCGGTGGAGGGGAGGACACACGGGGAGCTTCCTATTTTTCAAGTGTGTCGCACAGAAGTTAATAATGGCCAAAACCACTGGTGTCTTCACCCACCGCGGGCGACGGCGGGCCTGATGCGCTGTCACTCACTCCGGGTCCGTGGATGATGATTTCGTCGTGTCTCAGTGAGTTAACCTAGACGCGTTTGTCACCACAAGGACACTTCACTTGGGTTTTTTTTTTACCAGATGCAAACAGTAGTGTGACATGGCAGCCGCCAACCAGAACGTCGGGAGTCACAGAGTCCTAATCATTGAAAATTATCCTAAATGTGCAAATGGCAGATAAATGAGGTTAAGTCTAAATCTCTCCAGTCTCTGCTGCTCGTTAGCTCCACGAGGACAGGTCGGTTGGCTTGTTGGAGTGGCTCAGGTGACTCGTCTGTGAATTGTACCACTGTCACCCTGCCCCTCGGGCCACCCACACCCCTCACTGAGCAGCCACTGTGCCAGGTGCCAAGAGGGGACCCACGGGGAACAAGGAGACTCTGTTCCCATCTCGAAGAATCTCACCACCCCACGGGTGAGGGGGAGGGGTGGGAACAGATGGAAATACATATCACAAAGCAGAAAGAGCCATCTAATCAACAGGGACACAAAATACTAAAGAAATACCAAGGCAGGAGAGATTAATTCCATCTGGCCCGAGGGGGACAACCACATGAAGGGATGGCACGGGAGCTGACGATTCTTAGGAAGGAGGTGACGGGGAACTGAACCAGGATGAAAGCAGCGACACAGAACGGGAGGGACAAGTCCGTGACATCCCAGAAAGCCGGGCGGGCGGCCTTGATGGGGAGGTGGGTGTACCACATCGCCCCAGCACCCCGCCCGTCAGCCCGGTGTAGTCAGCCGGGGCCCTTAACCCCTTATAATCCACAACTCTGACAACCAGCTCTACGAACAAGCTGTGTCGACGTTAACTCGAAGCAAATCATGTAATTTCTGCTTTATTCCAGGAATCGGGTGTGAATATACTATTATAAGGTAATTATATTATATAACTAATAAATATAATGAAGTGTTTATATGCATATGTAATTACAAATATAAGTATGTAACTGTTAAAGAATAAAGCATCGATTCATACAATTTAAACTCTTCTCTTATACTTTAAATGTTTTTAATCGGCATGTAAAAGTTCAGATTTAAAGGCAGAGGACAAAGGGAAATTTGGCAATCCTCAGAGGTTGAGTAATAAGCATCTTACAGATGGAAACGGTAAAATTTTTGTTGAATATTCACCGTGTTACAACTGCTCCCAGCTCTTTCAATTCCAGAGAAAGAGACCACCCAACGAGGCCCATGATACAATGAATAAATGTAAAATCCACTGGGACAATAAAAAAAAAATCCCAAAGAACCGTGTAGTTGTCGCAAAGCGAACGTGCTAGAAAGCTGAGGAAACGCAGAGGGCAGGATGGGAGCCGACGCTCTGATCTGTCAGCCGGGGCCATGCTTTGCAACAGACGAAGACTGCGGGAATTTCAGAATGTCCCAGATGGCTAAAGAGAAGGTTCCTATTTTCAGATTCATTTCATCTTTATGGAAACAAAACGCTGGCATGCAGAGGACCAACAAAATTCCATTTGTGGTCTCGTAAATGTGAACCAGAGCCAAAGAAGAGAAATACAAGACACTTCCTTTGAATAACAAAGAGAAGTTTCCAGCATCCAAGATGTCCCCGTCCAAGGGGGCAGGAGCGTGTGAAGGGAGAAGTCCAAGCGAAGGCTGGACAGACGCGTGCTTCTCGCGCACTGTCCTTAAGTTCTCGGCAAATGTTGACACGGTGATTTTCATAAAGCCACATGAAGCGGGGGCCTTAACTACCCCCATTTCACAGAGAAGAAAATTTGAGCACACAGAGGTTACATACGCGACCTTCCTCAGGTCACCCAGCGGGTGAGCCACCCCGGCCGTCCGGCTCCGGTGGCCATGTCCTTAACCGTTACGCTGCTGTGAGCACTCAGCAGGAATGTCACTGCAGAAAGTCCGGTCACCCATGCGAGATGGGCGTAAACCGAACTGTGGCCACGGGAATCACAGAAGCATCTCGACCCGGCCGCAGGGTCGAGAAGCGTGCTCGCTAGGCCTCTTGGAATCGAAAGAGCAAGACGATCGGGCGTTTCAAAGATAATAGAGACAACTGTCAAAAGGTCTGGGCATCTCTGAGCTACTCTGCTCTATTGACATCTTTGCCTTTTCTGTCCCCTTCACGCGCTTGGTGTCTTTTCAAGGAGGATCAGGGAGAGGTCCGTCTCTCCCCCATTCCACGGAAAAGCATCAGCAACAAGGTTTTGGGGAAACAGACACCTAGAGAAGACCGAACCCCTGCCCACAGGGATGTGTGTGGACTCGACTTTCGACTGCCTGAGAATGGCTCTGCCGTGGGGGTGCACAGTGGCGCCCGTAGCTCATGCGATTGTGAAGATGCCACGTTACAGAATGCCTCTGCCGCTCGCAAGTCCCCCCAGGGACCACGGCCGAGTACCGGGCTGGGGTGGAGTTCTCATTTCGATAGAAAGTGAAAAAGATTATAAGTCCTTGGGAGACGTAGCTGGGGCTGAGAAGCTTCTGGATGAGATTTTGGTAGTTCCTCGACAGCAACAGATTTAAATCCCCTCCCAGATACGGGTCTGCTCCATCAAACACACCCACTGACACCCACTCGGCGGGGACACCTGGTCTAGGACCCGGCACAGGGCAGATGCCCAGCAGATTTTCCTCAAGACGACCACTGCCCGTCACGACACATGCCGTTGCACAGAGCTCTGAGTGGACCCTCCACGCCCGTCATGTCATTTTCTCCCCACAACCTGAAAGATGGAAAGGCCGAGGTTAGCACCTAACTCACCGCCTGGAAGGTCACCAGGCTTGGAAAGAGCCGGCGTTCTTCGTGGTCGCGCTTGCCCGAGGGGACGCGGTTCCGAGAGGCAGCCTGGGCACCGGCCCCAGGGTCATCTGGAAGCAAACGCATGAAAGGTGTGAATGAAGGAGTGAGTGGCGGGAGGGAGGGAGCAGAGACAGCACATCAGAGCCGTCCCGTTCATCCGCAGACGAGGGAGAAAGGGAGACGCCGGGACAGGTGTGACTGATGACATGCCGGCACGTGGCACACAGGTGTTAGCACCTGCCCTGTGCCAAGCACCGTGCCGGGGGCCCGAGAAATACTCATAAAAATGAGAAACATGTATATGCATGTCAAATGAACTGGTGTCGTTTGCACACACGTGTATTCACACATACAAAACCGCGGGATGGCAGGCTCCGACGGGGCCTTCTGAACGAGGAACGTGGACCACTTAGACCGTCTCTGAGGTTCACGCAGGAAAGGACTTCGCACTCTCATCCCTCCCCGAGGGAGGCTTCCGAGTCCATGAGACAGATTTTTACATTCACAATTACATAATGACCATAAAATCTCTGCTCCGCCCACCCGAGAGTCCACCGTTAGAGTCACTCCTTTGAATGTTGAGCAATTCAAGGACTTTTACTCTATCCTTAGAATAAGAAGCATTGAAATGGCGCTATAGTTTCATGCACTTATGTATTTTCTGGGACTTCTTGGTTGGAACATGCATTTGGACTGGCTGAGAGAAAGGCAGTAAAGAAAAAGAAATCCAAATAGACAACCAGGGATGGGCCAGAAAAATGGGGGGCTCCCATCTCGACCAGGGCTGGCCTCAGGGCGTCACGGTCCACTCACCCTGCAGATGTCACATGCCAGCCTTCGCTTTAAGTATCGTGACAGTCACTGGTCACTGGCCAAGCAATGGAGCTTCGCGCTCAGCTCTCAGTCGTGACTTGACGTGGACAGCTGGGGACCCGAGGGTGCTGTCCGCAGGCTCCGTCCTCACGGGGGTTTTCCTCCACGACCTTTCACCGTGACGATGCCACTGACTGCGCTGGGCGTTGTGCCGAAGCAGAGGGAGCAGCCGAGCCCTCCTTCCTGCGACGCCCGCCAATTCCTCGACTCATGAAGCTGCCTGTGGCCCGGTCTAGAACATGCAGCCAAGCGCCATGCTAAAAGCCAACAAAAACTGTGACGTGCTCGAAGTCGCAAAGCGGCTCCGGAGAGAGCCAGCCCAGGTTGAGACAGTGAGGCTCGGAGCCCATCGGTGCTGCCCGGAGTTTGCGGAGTTGGGGGCTGGGGGCAGGGAAGCCCACGCTCTTTCCTCCTCCCCAAGGGTGTCGTTTTCAGGACTAAGAAAATCTGCGTTCGTGATGTCCCTGGTTTAGGCAAATTAAACAAGCCTGCCATTCTCTCGGGGTCCCCTTCGATCCTTCCAACTTGCAGGGAGCCTAGAAGATAAACACAGGGCCGATGGCAGCTCTGGGTGCCGCTGCCAACTCTTGTCAAACTTCTCGGGCACAGGACGATCGGACCATATTTACCGCACAGCAGGGCTCAGACTCGATGTTGGGGACACAGACATATGTCAGAAATGGCCGCGCTCCATCTCCATCCTTCCGCAGACAAAGGGACGGGGAGACGCGCGGACGACTGCGCAGAGTATGACAGGGGCTCTGTGTGTTCACAACCCTCTCTTGCTTGTCACCCTGATAACGGGCACGGCGTTATTTAAATGAAAAATGTAGAAAGGAGGGTATAAGATAACATACTGAGAAGGGCGAACCGACAACCGCACGCAGCGTGGCAAGGGCTCTTAGTGATCAATTGACAACATAATTCTGTTTGCAATCAGAGTGATTGACATCTTACTTTAAAGGGAAAAAAATGAGAAAATCTGGGAGGGAAATAGTTTCAAAGGAGAGTTTGACGTACTCGATGGAAGTAAGGGAAAGACAGCTAACGCTGTGAAATACTCGAAGTCGCGAAGGGGCTCCTGAGGGACCGGCCCGGGTTGAAACGGTGAGGCTGGGGGTCCATCGGTGCTGCTCGGAGCTGGTGGCGTTTGCAGAGTTGGAGGCTGGGGGCGGCGGAGCCCACGTTCTTTCCTCCTCCCTTCGCTTTCCAAGCTCCTGGAGCCCCTGTCCAGAGCAAAGCAGACCCCGTAGCCCCCTGCCCGGGCCTGGAGCAGCCCCCACTTTGGGAGGGGCGCATTAGGGGGCCATGACGCAGGCCTGGGGCTGACTCCACACCCATCACCTGGCGCAGCGTGTCCCCGTGTGCACGGCGGCACGTGACTTTCCAGGAAGACGGATTCCAGTTGAAGGTCAGATCTTCAACTTTTCGCTGGTCAATGCAAAGACCCAGCCCGTGTCCTACTCATTTCCTAAACCAGAAGCGTCCCATCCGGGCACGGAAGGCAGGAGTTGGGCACTACGAGTGGGGTGCCCTAAGGAACAGAGCCTCCTAACCAACAAGTGGCCTCCCCCTGGCCACCATGGGTGTCTAGGGGACCCAGAGCTATAGAAGGAAGCCCAGGGACAGGAAGGGGGCCACCGGGGAAGACTTTGTCTTTGGATAAGAGAGGCTGGCAGTCGCTGGGGCGGACCACCTGACTCTGCCCATCTCGGAAGCAGGAGTGATTCCAGAACCTCTGGCAGCTCCCTGACCACAAGTCAGTAAGGAAGAAAGGGCAGAAAGAGCCACTCCAGCTTCTCGGTGGCATTAGCGGGCTAACGCGGGAAACGGGGGTTCCTACTTAAACGCCCCAGAGTTGCAAGATAATTGCCTTTCTTGCTTAAATCGCTGCTACCTGTCCCTGTCAGCATCCTGATACACCAGCCGCCTTCAGAGCATGAGTGTGCTTTCATCGTTCAGAAAACAATCAAGTCTCATTGGCCATATGTTTATGAGCTATGCAATAGTCACTTTTCCATGCAAGCACAATGACAGATGGGAGAAGCAGGGCTCCCGTTCAGAAGGTGTGTGGACTACGCTTTGTTCAGAGAGAGCCAGTGCTGCCCTTTGCTGAAGTCCGGTGGGCAAGACCACAGTTTTAAGCCTGAAGTTTGCAAGCCCTCTCTGTCTGTTCTAATTCCAACTATGTCTATAGATCTGTACTATTATAAGACACACTTGTGCCTCTGAGAAGTTTTTAGACAATCTCTCATTTGTAGCTTTAGCGTTCTTGCTAAGGTTCCCATGATTCGGTAGATTTTCAAGGATTAGTTTTGTGGCAGAGCACCGTTGTCACTAATAATATCACCTTATAATTATACAGCACTTTGCTATCTATAGCACTGTCATATAAGTGCTATTTTTAAAATATTTATAAATCACAAAGAGATCGCTGTTTCTTTGATCGAGTGTAGAACAGAGTCCGTGAAAAGTGAAGAAAACTAGAGTGAAATCATTTCTATTCTTGACAGGCACATAACGTGATAAGACAATGGGTGAGGACAGGGAGAACCATTAAAAATGAAAAAGGAACTAGACATGAAAATAAAATATTAAAAATAAAAATTAAGTAGCCCAATTTAAATGTGCTTTAGAAACTGTAAAAGTCGCACGGAAAATGTGTAAAATTTGATAAGGAACATGGAGGATAAATCAGAGAAGCTTCACAAAAAATAAAAGAAAAGGATACGTTTAAAAGGATGAAGGTGAAAACTATAGATATAAAGACAAGAGAATAAAGATCAGAATTCACAACTAAAATTCCAGAAGCCATGACTATAAACAACATAGGCACTGGCCTTATCCTGGAACTTAAAGCAAGTCTCAACAAAATTACAAAGATTGAAATCATTCACAGTATATCCTCAGACTATAGAAGAAATAATCTAGAAATAAATAACAAACATACAACCAGAAATTCCTCTCAAGTATTTGGAAGTACAGCAAATCACTTCTAAATAACCAGTGGCTCAAAGAACAAATTATAATGGAAATTATAAAATATTTCGTATTAAAGGGTAAGAAATGCAATACAACACAATTTATGGTATGCAACTAAAGTATGCTTGGAAAGAAATTAATAGCCTAAAGTGCTTGTATAAGTACTAAATAAAAAGGCTTAAAATCAAAAACCGAATTACCTATCTTGGGAAATTAAAGAGAAGAGGAAATTAAATTCAAGTAAAATAAAAGAAATTTAAAAATATATTTTAAAATGTAAAACAAATGGAGAAGAAAGAAAAATCAGTCAAAGTGGTTCTTTTTAAAATCTAAAAAACTTACAACTTCTTAAAAGGATCATTCCAGAAAAAAGAAAGAGTACATATTATAAAAATGAAGACTTCAAAATGGAACATTGCTACACAGTTTACAAATGTTAAAAAGAACAAAAAGCTGATATGAAGGTCAGTTGTAATTATTTTTTTAATTTAAATAAATAACTAAATGAGGAAGAGGATATTATACAGAATTTTATGCAGATTAATTTAAAATTATTAAATAGAAAAATTCCTACAAAAACACAACTTAGAAAACTGATAAAAGAAGAGATAGAGGATTTCGGTCAAGATGGCAGAGTAGATGAATACTGTGCTAACCTCCTCTCATAACAACGGAAAACTCACAACTAAACTACAAAACAACCATCACTGAAAATCACCTGAAGTACCGATGAGCAGAAGTCCTACAACTGGGGACACACAGAAAAGGCCACCTAGGGACTGGTAGGAGGGGTGGAGACGTGGAATGAGCTGGTCTCATACCCACATGTGTTGACTGAGAATCGGGAGGGGGATCTTGGCTGCAGAACCACCCTTCCCTGGAGGAGCGGAGGGTCCTGGCCCCACATTGGGCTCCCTAGTGCAGGATCCCAGTACTGGAAAGAGAAGTCCCCACAACTTCTGGCTGTGAAAACCAGCAGAGATTGTAGCCAAGTGACATGGAGAGCAGTTGGAGTCCCAAATGCTCCTCCTGGAGGGCCCGCGTGCAGACTTACCGCTGACTGCGTCGCCTGCTAGGAGCTCCAGCACTGGGGACACTACTGAAAAGGTGCCAGCGACACACAGAGAGGAACTGAGTTGTCTCAGGGCAAGACCTAGAGAAGCGGCCTCCTCCCAGACAGAAGTGCAAACGGAATCCACCATTCCTTTGTTGGGCCCTCCCCAAACCGGCATGGAGCACAGGTGGTTACCATATATGAGTCTCCACCAACCTGGCTGACACCATTCATCCTGCCCAGGTGAATCCCCGAGACCGTGCCTTCCCCCAACGTATGGGCCCACCCAAGTCGATTCCAGAGGCTTTCCCACACAAACAGCCTGGATGGGCCCAAGCTGCGGACTTCTCTAAAATCTCTCACAGCTTCGCAAACCCGGAACAAGCCGCATCTGGCCCCGGCACGCCTCATATCTCTTGCTGAGCAGCCCAAACCCAGCACTTGCACAGCTGGCCTTGGTTCACGGCTTGGCCTCGTGAGGCCCCCCAAGCCCAGTGTGGGTTGCGTTCACCTGTGTATTGATGAGCAGCTCATACCAGGTGGCCCCCAAGCAGAATATAGACTGTGGATAAAACTGGCCTACAACGGGCCCCTCCCTGAAGGCCCCGGCCTGCATGACCGGTGGCCTGCTTCCGTCTGAGCCAGAGCACCACCTGGGGCCACATCCAAGAACGACGCACCCAGAGGGCAGACGCCAGAGCCCCACTAAAGTGAACCCTTCTCCGTGGGGTGAGCCCTACACAGCAGCCCCTCCACTGCAGTCACGGCTGGCCCTCACTTCTGCGTCCCCTCCTGCTTCCCGACTCAGTGCCACGGATGTATCAGTGTGAGCTGGGGATTTTCAACAGAGATTAGATACACAGACGATAGAAAGACCACAGACAATAGAGATGGATGATGATGATGATGATGATGATGATGATAGGCAGACAGATATAAACACAGATACGAACAAATGTGTGTAGATATGTTGGCATGTGTACACAGATAGGTGCACAGACATGCATGCATATACATATGTGTCTTCAAAATACATTTGTCCCCTAGCTCTGCTTGAGAAGGCCTGGGGGCTACAGCACCCCAACAGCAGTAAACGCACCTAGCACCAGACCTGAGCTTTTAAATACCACTTTGCACTCCAAGGACCGAGAAGAGTTTGGAGAACTGGCTTATTGCAGGTCTGGAGCAGGCCAAGGACAGGTGAGCCGAAACCGTCATGCCAGAAAGCGAGAAAGTGACAAGAGGCGACCACGCCAACGGCCGCCCGAGCCAGCCCGCGGGAGCCCCCGCTGGGCAGATCGGGGACAGGCTGGGCGTCGAGGTGACTAATGATGACAACAGATGATGGTCCATCAGGAGGAGCAGGAACCGCGAGCCCTTTCAGGAGCTAATTAAGTAATTAGTGTAACGCTGATGAGGAACAGGCTCTCCACAGTTTTAAAGTACCTCCTCGCAAAAAAAAAAAAGGGCTTATTAATTACCAAGGACAAATGAGTAAATTTACAGTGGAGAGACCTGGCCGACACCACCTTAATCAGGTAATCAAAGCAAACACCGTTAATGATGAAACAAATTGGAATCGCGAGCCACCTGATGGGCGACCGTGAGAGTGGCGCGGTGTCACTGCAAGGGAAGCAGAACGTCGGTGTAACTGCGAGAAGATCAGGAGACGCATCCAGACTGGGAGACGCTGCGAACAAATGGGCGGTGGCCTTCGAAGTGTCAGTGTCCCAAGGTCCCAGGACGACCGGGCAGCTGCTCCCGGCCCGGGGAGAGAAGCGCTGGCCAACTGCAGGCAGCAGGGCATTCTGGGAGAGGCTCCACCATAACGAGGCTGCTGCAGCGACCGGGAAGCTTGAGTGGGGTCTGATGGTGGATCTGATGGGATCCGTGCTGATCTCCTGATCGTGATGGTATTTTGAAGAATTTCCTTGTTAAGAAACACACTCTGAACCATTCAGAGGTGATGGAGGGGCTCATCGGCGAGTTACTCTCAGATGGCGTAGGAAAGAAGCACGTTCTGTGTACTCTACTCCCAATTTGTCTGCGGGCTTGTTATTGTTTCAAATGTTTAAATAAATACACTATATAGACACATTTATATCATGTTCTTTTCTCCTTTATTGTGAGTGTATATATACAGTGTGTGTGTGTGTAATTCACCACATAAACAAAATAAAGAAATGGAGAATATGATCATTTCAAGAGAGGCAGGAAAAATAGTTGACAAGACTTGACACGCATTCGTAATTTAAAAACAAAACGAACGCCCTGGAGGGACCTACAGCTTCTGCCCTGAGATGTGAGGGCTGGCGGGAGCGTCGCTCTCACGCTTTCAGCGAAGAAGAGACAGACTGACTTCAAGTTCACGGTTTTTTGGAACCCATCAGAGAGCAGAGAGCAGACAGCAATTACCTAGGGCCCAAACCTAAGGTGGGAGGGAGGAGATGCCCGCCTGAATGGCCCAGCCAGGTGCCACCTCACACTGTGGGAAAGGGCTGTGCTGAAACAGGGCACAGACTGGTGAAGGGCTTCACACAGCCCGCTGGACCATGCAGCGCCTCTGGGGCTGCACGTGCGGAGAGTGGGCATACCTTCTCATAGGCACAGAAAGGACTCAGAAAGGACTTCACGCATAGAGAAAGGACTCAGCACGCTCTTAGAAATGTCCCTTGTGCACACACCTGGGGCAAGGGGACCACAGGGATGCAGAGGGATGAGAAACTGCCCCAGAATCTTCCTCTTCTGTCTTCACCAGGAACAGGAGTTCTAATGTGCTGGGGGAAGAGCACCCACCGCCCCGACAGCGCTGGTGAAAGCCCTGCCCTCGGGGGAGGGGAGGAGAAAGGACACTGCTTCTGGGAAGAGGCAGGGTCACCTGCTGGGTCCACAGCTCCAGGCACAGGGGCCGGAGAATCGAGAGTCCCACTCTGTGACTCAAGGATGTGGTATATGTCCAAGACGGAGACTTCATCAGGATGATGGAGGCCACGACTGATGCAATAATTCATCACATAGTCACAGCAGTAGATGCAGAAAGAGCACTTTAAAAAATACAATATGCATTCCTGGTAAATATTCTCAGCAAACTGGGAATAGAACATCCTTAAATTAATATAGAGACAGAGAGAGACAGAGACAGAGACAAAGAGACAGAGAGAGACAGACAGAGACAAAGAGAAACAGAGAGAGACAGAGGAGAGAGACAGAGAGAGAGAGAGAGAGACAGAGAGAGACAGAGAGAGACAGAGACTCATAGACACTGGAAGAGGAGATAGAAAATCCTAAGGAAATGAACATTTTGTTAGTCACATGATACGAGGCTAACATTCAGAAGTCAACTGTATTTATATATAGTAGCAAAGAATAATTTAGGATGTCATTCACAATAACACCAAAAAACATGAAGAATTTAGGGATAATTTAACAAAATAGATGCAAGACCTTTTCAATGAAAACTGTATATTGTTGCCAAGATATTAAAGAAGACCAAAGAAACGGAGAGAAATACATACCATGTTCATAGACTAGAAATCTCATTATTAAAAATGCAACTCTTTCTAACTTAATCTAGAAATTCAATGAAGTACCAGCCAAAATCCCAGTAGGTTTATTATTATTATTATTCTAAAATTTATATGAAAATGCTGAAGATTTAGAAGAACCAAAATAAGTTTGAAAAAGAGGAAAAATGTTACAAGATTTATCTGATCCTGAGACATCTGTAAAGCCGGAGTTCTGGCGTGGACAGGCAAGCAGGCGATGGAACAGAAGAAAATACAGAGGTAGGCTCACACGTGCGTGGCCAAGTTGTTTTTAACAAAGAGACAAAGACAACTTAGTGAAGAAAAGAACAGTCTTCTCAACAAATGATACAAGAAGAAATGGATATCAACATAGAAAAAAATCACCCCCGCTCTTACTGAACTAATGCCATATACAAAAGTAGCTCAAAATGGATCATAGTCTTAAACACAGAATTCCTCAGACCTTTGGTGGGCATCATTTTGTAGCTAAAACACAAAAGACGCAAGCAATAAAATGATTTATTTTTAAATAAATAGGGGTGCCGTTGCTTAGAACTTGGTTGGTTTGCAACACCAGTGCATGTAAAGTTAGTGCTTCATTTCAACCATGAGGCACAGTTGTATTTTTAAGTCTCAATAATTTACCATTCGACAGACTTGAATAAAATACTAATCGCTATAACAGCATATACTAATTTTATGTTACAAATAATTTAAATGGTTTTATTTTTCCAATCACCAGCAATACATATTTCTAAAAGCAAACACACACACACACACACACACACACACACACACACACACACTAGCAGATTAATTCAACGGAACCTCTGAGACATGCGTTTTTGGAAAGAACTATCTAGTAATAAAATATTCTCCACCACCCATTGTCAATGTGAGCCAAACGCATATTTCATTTATTTCAAATACGCGAACGTTCCAGCTCCTGGCTCACAGTCCAGCCTCTCTCCATCCTTCGCCGGGGGCACGAGCGTCCCCCCAGCCATGGCTCACACAGGACACGGGGGACGCTTCAGGCTGCTCTGGCGCCAGCCCTCGCCACCGAAGCCCCCGCCGCCGGGAGGTCAGTGTCCGTGGTGGGCAGGGCAGGACCTGGGGCCGCGGGCCGGGGTGGCCACCACGGGGAAGTCTGTGGGCTCTGCCACCCGCGTGGCTCAGCTCGGGACCCTATGGCCAAAACGCGTGTCCGGTACAACCCGCGAGCGTCAGCGTCACCAGATTAGATGCCGTCCCCGGAAAACCTCAGACGTGTGGCTGGGGCAGAGCCCTCTGTCGCCCAATGCCTCTTCCTCTCGCCGTGCTGCTGGCCCCGTCTCTGTTCCCACATGTCGGGTCCCTCCGCAGACAACACAGGTTGGGCCTCCCAGATCCTGGCCCACGCCCACGCCCACGCCAGGCCCTCCCCACCGGGCCACCCCAGAGATCCCCAGGGCTGTCCTCGGGGACAGACCACGGGAGACCCACCCGATCGGGAGAAACCTCCCCACTCGTCGCCTGCGAGAGACAAACCCTGCGATTCTCACTGAACGACGACAAACACGCTCGCCCTGAAAACTCAGACGCCAAGACGCTGGAGGACCGCAAACCAGAACAGCTGTCGCCTTGTGCCCCTGACCCCGCCGTCCGCGCGCTCCCGCCAGGCTGTGGGTCCCCTGGGGGGTCCCATCTCTCGGAGGAAAGACTGACTCCAATCGAGTCACCTTCAGTCACGCACCGGAGAAGCGAGGAGACCTAATATTTGTCCCCCAATATCAAATCCCGGGACGCTCGCCGTAGCGACGTGCACACGGGGCACCCTGCGGGGGCTGCGCCGGCTCCTGCGACGCGAGCTCCGCCCGTCGTGGGTCCCCACATCCCCTCATGGGGCACGCGTCCCCGCTGCGCGCGGCCCATGGAAAACCCGCCGCGCATCGCATGCAGGGTTCGGTTTTCTGTGAGAAATCCGCGGCCATCGCTCCCAGAAAGAGCTATGTCTTAGGCAGCTGTCTTTCTTCCTTTGTATCTCACGGTCGGGCGTGTTTGAGCGTGTTAATATTAACGCCGCTGGACACGGCTTCTGCTGGGGACCTCGGTGTATTGTTGCTGGCCACGGGGAGCCACGGGAACGCGCAGCCATCGAGGGCGCGTCGAGGGAGCATCAAGGGCGTATCAAGGGCACATCAAGGGCACGTCCAGGGCACGCGGGGTCTGCATCCCAGGCCCGGCACAGAACGTGGCTTCTCTCCGAGTCGCGCTGTGGTTCCTGAGACGCTGGGAAGTACCATTTTCATGGTGGATTTTCACCAAGCGCCCGCCAGCTCCCCACCTCCTCTGGCGGCAGGTGGGGTGAGCCTGGTCAGAGAGGGGGTGCTGCTCCCAGACACATTGGCCTGCAGTGCCCACCACCGTACCCGTCGCAGATGGAAGCCGTCTTCAAAGTTCTGTGGCTTCTCTGTCACCCGCAGACGAATAAAGTGACAGCTCACAGAAGTGGGGAACCCAGGCGCGCTCTCGGCCCTGGGTCCCTCCCACTGCGAGGCCTGTCAGCCACCGCCCAGGCTGCCAGTTCCGGGCTGGGACACGTTGGAATGAGCTGAACGGCGACAATCCTAGAACACCTACAGCAAACGTCCCCTTCCCAGACATCCACGTGACCTCCCCAGGTTAGGAAAAGGAGGCTCTTTGCAAAGAGTCACTGGACTTAGAATGAAAGAAGCATCACCTCTCCTGTAGCCTCTGGAAGATAACCATCCCGTACGTCCGATTGTGTGTGCGGCATCTTCCCTACGTAGCCATGGACCCGCAGCCGGCAGGCTACAACCCACACGCGCAGCGGATCCGAGAGGCCCCGCGGTCTACACAGCCTTCCGCACGGCTCCGCTCACACAGCCTGTCTTGTTAAAACTGAGGCAGGCGAGAAAAGAGGTGGGACCGTGGACTCCAGAACAACAACGCGCTCGCATCTTCAACGAGACAGCATCTGCGTCTGCACTCCCAGAGCCTTCGTCAGTGTTATGTGGAGGCGCGTTCGAACACTTATTAGACGCCCTAAAACCAATCATGGAACAGGAAGCGGCTCCCAGCCCCCCACTCCCTGACCCCCGGCATCCCTATCATAGCACCGACGCGTCGCTAACGAACAAAAGAGAAATTAGCTCTTTTGTTCTCGGGAACTGTCAGGCAGGTTAGTTCATCTAACACCGTCTTTTATTAATAAATGGCGCCGATTTCCATGCTGGCGTAGCTAAGGCAAATCACATCATCCTCCAAGAGAGACATACCTATTATTTTTCAGTGATATATTGCTTTGCAGCTGTAGCCAAAACAATCTAATAAGCACTATTAGATAAAGCAGTCTGGATGGGAATGTATTGAGTTTGTAGTCGGAGAAAATGAACATATTGCAGCATTTATGTCAGATTGGGTTAAGCGCGGGCATCTCTTTCTCCTTAATAAATGCAGATCAAAAGACTTCTCTGATGTAAAAAATAATCATACAAATTTCGGCGCTGTGGAATAACACCGCCACTTTGTAACGTCAGGAGGAAATCAGTCAGCCGTGGGCCGCGCGGAATATAAATTATTTTAGGAGGGCAGGCGGGTCCTGCGATGCTCCCCCCCACACACATTTATATTCATACAAGGCTCCGCAGGCCCAGAACAATAGCGGCGATCTCTGTGCCGTACAGCGTCGCGGCATCTGTATTGTCACTTATGACAGCTTTGATAGACACATCCTATATGAGAAAAATATCTCGCAGCGCTCGACGCGCTTAATACATTGATTAAACTTCTCCTCCACCCGCGGTTTCGGTCCTAACTTCTTCGTCAGACGTCACCTGAGCGAGCCGCTGCGCGTTGCCACAGGAGCGTGTAAAAGCAGACAGTTGCACCGAGGCCTCTGTCAGAACTTCCCCTCAAATGATAAATGATTGCATAACGCAAGCGTCTACGGCGAGGGCTGAATCATATTAGCATCAGTGTTCAAAACCCATTTGAAACTTAATTGTGCTGTGATAGTCCTATCCCCCAGCCGGCAGGCCAGCAGGTTTATAAAAATCATCTCCTGTGATTGTTAAACGCTCTCCTAATGAAGCCAATGATCACAACACGTGGCAATCAACGCTTCTGTCAAGATGTCACCCGCGCGCGGTGGTGGCCTCTACAGCGAGCCAGTGCTTCTGCGATTTGGGTTTATCTGCGCGGCACGGAATTCGACAGATCGGCCTGCATATGGAAGATAATCTCCATAAAAAGGGAAAGTGCCGAATATGAAAATGGGATTATCAACTAGAACATAACCGCGCCGCCGTGTAATTAGATGGTACACCATACGTAGATGTGAACAATCATACACGAAAATAATTGAGGGCCATAAAACTTAATTCAGAAAAATCAATAGAATATAAAAGCAATCAGATAAGGCCTCTTAAGAAGTCGATCAAGGCTTGTACAGAGTCGTAATGTGTTTTCCTAAGAGAAAAGAAGCTAAATGAAGCAGAGAAACCTACATAATATTCTACAAGTAGGCTTCTAGAGGTGCTTGGATAGTGAAGAGGGAAGGATGGAAAATGCAATTACTTTTTACATCCCAGAACCACGCTTTCCGGGAGCAAAGGAATATATGTTAACTACTGCGACCAAAGGGCTGTTCGAGCAATTATTCCTTTTTGATCATTTATCTATATTTGTGTCTTTTTGTACCTCTCTGGAGTCTAAGAAAGCGATTAGGCTCTGCTCGTCGCAACTTTATGTCTCTTTATATGTTGTGCGCTCAATCTGAACTACCCCGAGATGTAAATATTGGGATAATGTAGCAAAGTCTATAAGGAAGTCATCCTCCCTTCCCCGTGCGTCCCCCGGAGCCCAGCGGTGGCTTTGTCTGAGTGTCACCCCCTCATCGATTTCCACAGACTCTGGCCACAGACTTGGACCAGAACAGCACGCTAAGCCAACACTGTTTTCTTTATGCAGCGGGGATAGAGTTTATAAACGAAACACACTTTCCTGAGGGAATTCGCCAGTCCCGGGCTATCCCCCAGAGGATCCGGGGAAATAAGCGAGGGAAAATACACACTGCTTTTGAAATATTCCCACAGAACTCTGCACAATTGTCCATTAGCAAGAGCCGTGCGGTTTATTTTGTATGAAAACAAATAACAAAAGCTCATATAACCTATCGGTGAAATGTACCCCGCACCCCCCAGCGCTCGCTGGCGGGGCTTCCAGAGGAAACAAACAGCTTCTTGTGAAACAGTTCATGTCGCCTTTTTTTTGAAGGCAGGGGTGGGGGATGTGGCTACATTTTTTTGTAGCCCATATTAGGCATTGCACGTTTTCGGGGCCGTGGGATTATACTAGCTAAACGCAGCCAGATTTATTGCCTCTGCTTTTAAAAAGAAGTATATTTACAATTTATGTGAAAGGATCTCAAATAGGCTCACAGCTTAGGAGAGGGGAGCACAAAGGCCTTATGTCGAGATCGCCGAATGAGGAAATTTACATGTTATCACTGTAATTTATGAAAACAGAAACTCAGATTATTTACTTCAAAGTTTGTTTTAATGTGTTCAGAATTCGAGTGGAACCAGCTGTTTTTTTTAACCTCTAAAGATCGTGTTGTCGTAACCCTGCTCAAAGGGGTGGCTGTTCTGTATTTCTTTAAACAACTTAAGAGGTATTAATTACAGGGGGAGGGGAGTACTGCCAACGTCTCTTCTGCCTATGAGTCAAACTAACACGCTCTGTGACCGCACGTGCATCCTTGAAGAACCCGGGGCACACACACGTGCCCTCACAGAGCCAGGAGTCTGCAAACACACCCACAAAATCGTCACCACCATCACCACCACCATCATAACCATCATCACCACCATCATCACTGTCATCACGATTATCGTCACCATTATCATCACCATCATCACCATAGTCACCATCATCATCACCATTATCCCCATCATCACCATTATCATCACTATCATCACCACCATCGTCACCGTCATCACAATTATCGTCACCATTATCACCACCATCATCACCACCATCGTCACCGTCATCACAATTATCGTCACCATTATCATCACCATCATCACTATCATCATCACCATTATCATCACTATCATAACCATCATAACCACCATCACCACAATCACCACCATCATCATCACCATCATCATCACCATCGTCACCACCATCATCACCACCATCACCATCATCACCATTGTCACCACCATCACCACCATCATCACCATCATCACGATTATCATCACCATCATCACCGCCATCACCACTACCATCATCACCATCATCACCACCATCATCACCATCTTCACCATCGTCACCATCATCACGATTATCATCACCATCATCACCGCCATCACCACTACCATCACCACTATCATCACCACCATCATCACCACCATCACCATCATCATCATCACTAACAAAATGATCTCTTGGAACTTGAACACCTACGACGATACACACAGTGGAGAGCTGGGAAGTGACAAAATGCAGAGCACAGGAGGATGGAAAAGGGTTCTTACTCAGCTGGCTTTTATCTGGAGAACACAGATAATAGAAGCCGGGAGGTCCTTTGTCATGTAACTGTCATGGCGGGAGATGTCCTCATTCTGGAACATTCTTAGCACCCTAAGATTCCCTGTGCCGCACCCCTGGGGAGGTCTAATCACCACAGAACCAGAGCCGGTGATTTTGGTAAACACGTTCTGATTATCTGGGATAATCTGGGATAAATATGCCGTTCTGTCACCCCCCCCCCTTGAGCTTTGGCAATGTCCTAGAGAGTGTCCTTCACACCTCCCGATGCTCTGACACCTGGAGGGGCCTCGGTGCGACTGGGGACAGTGGGCTCTCACTCCGTGGTTGACTGCAGTCGGCACAGCACCTGCGAGAGAGGTTCCGTCTCTGCGGCGCTGGACCACGCCACGACAACCTCATTCCGCTCATCTTAGGCGGGCCTGCTTCTGCCCCTCTCCCCAGCCTCCACCCCGCAGCTTACCGAGGGGGTCCGTCCGGCTTCTCTCCCGACCCTGCGCTTGGGCATGGATCTAGAGCTTCGTTTCATCTGAATGACACCAGCTGCATACAATGACTCCCAACCTGCTTTTGTCATAGAATTTACTAAAGTGAAAACCAGCCGGGTAGAAAAAAATAATCATTGTAACAGTTCCATACTATTCCATCATTTCATATCCGAATGCAAACTATCTCCTAAGCTGCAGTGAACAGTTGTGCATATCCATCTGTGTACATGCGTTGAATTATCTTTGTGCAAATTTTATATTTTGAGACATACTGTTAAACTCTCCTCTGAACGCTTGTATCAATTTATATTCCTACCGGAAGTTGATAAGTATAATTGTATCTATTCCCCCACCAGCACTAACTATCGTTACCTTATTTAATCACGGCCATGCACACAGGTGACAATGTCAGCGATGCTCTAGTCTGCATTCCTGCTCTGGATGTGAAGAGGCTTTGGGTTAGACTATCTCCTTAGACCTATCCAGATTCTTACTAGTCATATGCTTTAGACAAAGGACAAAGCAATCAGTGCCTCAACTTCCTCTTATGAAAAATAAGAATAATAACAGCATTTGTTCCACATGGAGTTGTTACAAAATTAAATGAAATAACAAACGCAAAGCACTCATATAAGAAGGATAACACAACATGGCAAAATGGGGTTTGGCCCATGAATGCAAGGTTGGTTTAACCTTGGAAAATCAATGTAGTTCACCATACGGACACACAAAAAGGGAAAACCGTGAGACCTTCCCAAGAAACCCAGAAAAATCACTTAACAAGATCCAACATCCCCCATCAGCGATAAAAGCTCTCAGCAAAGTTGGACTAGAAAAGAACTTTCTAAACCCCAAAAAGAGCATCCATGAAAAACCCACAGCTGACATCATACTTAGTGGGGCAGAGCTGAATTCTCTCCGGCCGTGATCAGTAATGACACGGGCGTGTCTGCCATCACCACTTCCACTCAGCATTGTGCGAGAGGTTCAGCTGGGCTAGTAGGCAAGGAAAAAATAGATAAAAGGCTTCCAAAAGGGAAGAAACAAAACTGCCCTATTTACATGAGCTCCTACTTAGGAAATCTGGTTCATTCTACCGAAAACCCCCAAAATTATAAAGTGAATTTCATAAGGCTGAGGATATATAATCAATTGGATTTCCATACACTAGTAACAATCAGAATTTGAAATGAAAATGATAGCATCCTTTACAATAGCAGCAATAGATAAAATAGAGATAAATCTGGCAAAATATGTGTGACATCTGTACGCTAAAAACTGCCAAATATTACTGAGAAAATTTAAGAAAGACCCAAATAAATGTAGAAACACAGTGTGTTCACAGGCTTGAAGACTCAATTTTTAGAAATATATTGATTGGCTCCAAAATGAACTCCAAATTCAACATCAACTCAAACAAAATTCTCCCAGGTTTTTTTTTGTGTGGGAATGAGCAAGCTAATGCTAAATTTTATATGCAAATGAAATAGACCTAGACTGGTTAAAACAAGTTTGGAGAATAACCAGCTTGGAGGCTCACTGGTTTCAAGCTTTATTTTACAGCTGTGGCGCCCAGTGTCATGTGGATGTAAGGGTTGACAAGTAGATTCATGCCAGTGTCGAGAAACACAGCCACACATATGCTGGCAATTAATTTATACAAATGTGCAAAGACGATTCACCGCAGGAAGAATATCCATATGCACTATATACCAAAATTTACTTGAAATGGAGAAAAAGCCCAAATGTAAAAACTAAAACCATAGGCTGGAATAAAACATAGGAGTAAATTTTGGGGGCCTTGAGTTATACGAAGAAGTTCTACAGACGACACAAAACATATGATCTATGAAAAGAAACTGATAAAATACAGTTGGCCAAAATTCAAAGCTTTCGCTTTCCTAAGGAAACTGTTAAGCAAATGGAAATACAAGGCGTCGACTAGGAGAATTTATCATACCTTATAAAGATCTTTATCCAGATGTACCTGGAACATATAAAGAACTCTCAACATTTAGTAATAAGGGAAAACCGACTCAATTTTTAAAACCAGACAAAAATTTGAAGAGCTACTTCTTCAAAGATATTTCTGGAAAATAAACATGTGGAAAGATGCTCCCCACAATGAGTCATTAGATAAATAAAAACTCAGATCACAATGACACTCTCTATCACGTGCATATTAGTATGTTTAAAATTAAAAATAAAATTAAAAAAAAACCTGGCCATCCCAGGGCTAGATTCTGGAGGCGCTGAAACTTTCATTCACTGACGCTGGGCGTGGGAAATGCTACAAGCGTGTCGCAAAACGATTTGGCAGCTTCTTCAAAAGCACACCTACCATATGTCCCAGGCACTCCACACCTAAATATTTACCCAAAAGAAAGTCTGTCTTTATAAAATGTATACACCAATGAGCTTATTTACAACAGTTTAAAAACTTGAAACAACCCAAATTTCCATCTTCAGGCGCGTGGTTCTATCGTGTCATACGCATTCAGTGAAATACTATCCAGCAACAAAAATGAAGAAAAGAAAAGAAAAAAATTATTGACACACAACACGGACGCATCGCGAAGTACTTACGCTGAGCAGAAGCAGCCAAAGAAGAGACGGCACATATGATATGATTTCATGAATGTAAACTTCTATCCCATGCCAACTGATACGTAGTGACAAAAAGCGGATGAGTGGTTTCTTGGGGATACAGGGATGAATCAGAAAAGAGATGATTAGAAGGGCGAGGCCTTTGGGGTAATAGATCCTCATTTATTCCCTTGTCTTTATTTTGGCATAAATATGTCAAAGCACGTGGATTTTATACTTTAAACACGTGCCAGGTACTGTATGCTGTTTACGCCCGATTACAAGTTTAACTCAGAATAGCGACCGTTAGGGGGGCAGCAGGCGCTCAGCAAACGTTAGCTGCCCCTGTTGTCGTGTGTTCGCGAGAGGAATTTTCTCACCTGATAATACGTTAGGGATTTAACATGTTTTCACGGTGCTTTAAGAATGAAGGGAGTGAATGGGTCATAGTTTTAAATCCCCGCCCCTGGCCATTTCAACTCTGCCTTGATGCCGTAGATGGCTCAGACACACCCCCAGCTTTCCTGAGAGGTTTGTAGCTTTCAAGTCATCTTTTTAAAGGGAGAAGGCATCCTGTCTTGTCTGTTTTTACCAGGTTTATTGAAGCATGGTTTGGATATACTAAAGTTCCCCGTTCTCATTGTACCTTTGGATGAGTTGGGACAATTCTAGAGAGTCCTGGTTCATTTCCATCCGCTCAGAAAGGTCCCCGTGCCCCTTGGCAGTCACAGCCGCCTTCCCCCTGCTCCTGGCAAACGCTCATCTGCTTTCCGATGACATGTCCTTCCTAGAATGTCACGTCGATGACTTCGCGTCAGCGGTTATGCAACATACATGCTTCCTCCTGCATCTGGCCGCTTTCGCTTGCCGTAGATTTCTGAGCTTCGCCGCTGTTGTCGTATGCATCGAGGTTTCTCTCCTTTTCGCTGCTGCATAGCATTCCTTGGGTGGACACACCGGAAATGCGTTGATCGGCTCAGCTCTTGCTGAACATTTGGTTGTTTCCAGCAGAGTGCGTGTGTGTGTGTTGTCTGTGTGTCTGTGTGTGTGTGTGCACGTGTGCACTATTATAAATAACGCTGTTATGAACATCTGTGTGCATGTCACTTGTGTGAATATCTGTTTGCATTTTTGTGGGTAAATACCTAGGAGTGGAATTATTAGGTTGTTGAACTTGATAAGACAGGGCTGAGCTGTTTTCCGAAGTGGTCGCACTGTCTCTAATCTCACGAGTGACACGTGAGTGTCCAGCAGCTCCGTGCCTATGTCAACACTTGGCATTGTCAGCTTTTAACGTTGTAGCCATTTCAGTGGGTGGATGAGGATTCTGTCTTATCTCTTGTCAGAATTTATTTATGATTAAGATGGCTCAATCAATATCAGCTTTTTTTTCCCTAGGACCAGGATTTCATTCCTAAAATTACCTTTATCCAATAATTAAATGGGCCAAGGCCTCCCAAAAGATCCTGATTACAAAGGAATACCATGCCTCCACACACGCTTGTCATGTTTTTCATGAAAGATTCAGAATAGAAATTGGACTTTTAAAATAAACCATAATGACGTGTGTGTTTTTCGTGAAGAAGGCACATGAGGCATTAATCAGTAAATTCAGGTATTTTATGTGGCAGGTTTCCACTGAGTGACACCAAAATAAAGACAAGGGAAAAAGCGGCGTTCAGAATCAAAAGTGTGTTTAACGCTTCTGTAACTGCCACGTGGTCCGCGCTATTAAACTCAAGTCCACGGTCACGTCGGAAAGGAACATGGATGAGGAGATGCCGTGGCCGGGTCAGAGGTCAGCACGGAATCACGGACACCCCATGGCCCCCGGTCCACGGGGACCAGGCTCCCCAGGCCGCCGTCCGCAGGTGGGCAGTGGGGAGGGGGGGACATCCTTGACCTACAGACCAGGACCTGCCTGGTGTCCCCACGGACAGCGCTTCACGCTGTTGACATTACAGAGAACGTGCAGGAAACTATTCGCAGACTCCAGCTCACAAATTCAGGGCCATCATCTCAGTCCAAACCCACCTTTCCCGAGAGTCTTAGAATTCTCACTTTCATGGCTCCCGAGATGCACGCGAGAGCTACGTGGCCGAGGGGCTGAGAACAAAGGGACAAACTGTGTGGTGGCCTTCGTCTCTCCAAGAGGTGGCAGACACACTCTGCTCCCGGCCAGAAACAGTACGGCCGGCCCCGCGCGCACGGCACAAACTTCCCGACGCTGAGACTCAAACACCAGGAATGCTCCGTGTTTCCAAAAATGCCGGCTTTCATCTGAAGCCACTCATAAACAATACGCTTTTCTTGTCTGTTTTACACACGATAAAAAACATGTAATGCCAGGCAGTCAGTCATTCCTTGTTTGCTATTGTTTCAGAAACGATTGACGTCCCAGAATTTAAAAGTATGCCGGGGTGGTTGTTGTTGGAAGACTTAGGGTTATGGCGAGGGGCATAAATCCTTCTGATTTCCTCCTTTTGCTCCCACCATTTCTTTTATATATATATATATATATATAAAATTAGTAGCAGCGTCTTTTGCATCAATTAGCACATGCGTCTGGCCACGCACTTTACAAAACATCCAGAAACACCTGGGGTAGATGCCGTCCCCTCCAAGACCTACCCAAGCAGATCGGCACACAGGCTTTGTTTGCAGAAAAGGAGGGGACATTTCCAGACCTCGCCTCTTCCCAGGGCGGCCCCCTATTGACACATACCTGTGCACATTGTAATCGGAGGGACTAATAAGACGCTAGCGAGGAAGCCAAGTTAGCTATTAGGTCCCCATCCTCCTGCCGAGAGCCATAATCGGACACGGATCGAGCTGGGCGGAGCAGTCCATTAATGGTCCCGGCTCACACCATAATGACCTGCTCACCTGCCGCCGCGCGGCTCTCACATTTTGCCGTCCCCGGGGACGCTACTGTCACCGTGTTATCTATTGCCCGCTTCCCCATCCAAGGGGGAAGCGGAGCTGAAATGTATGTGCGCGTCCACCTCTGGAGTTCGTGGCACACCGGCCGGGCGAGCGGAGGAACAATAGATTTATAAGTTTATCCTGCATTAAGCCGAACACGCCTGACTGCACTGTAAATTACGAAAGAACAGCCAGGTGGTGTGAGATCCCGTCGTGGACAGAAGATAAACATCCATCAACCTGGACCGTGCAAGACCCGCGAACGTGCCGCGGCGGTGACGGCGCAGGTGAGCCCGCTGCCACCAGCGGGAAAGTCGCGAGGAGAACAGGCTGCATTGAAAACTCGGCCCCCTCTGCCTTCGCGCACCCCGTCGGCAGAACAGAGACCCCCGAGTGCGTTAGCACGCGCGGGGCCCGCTGCGTGGGGTCCATCTCTTTGTCTGGAACCGGCTGCTTCCCGAGGCGGCTGTGACAGCCTGGGGCTGGTGTCCCCCGGGAGGGCGTGCGGCTGCGTCCGGGTTGCCTCGACGCCCAAACTTCGTGACCCGACGAGGCTGAAACACTCCACCCGGGCTGGAGAAGGCGGCAGACGCAGGAAGGAGCCACCTTCGGGGGACAAGCGCCTCCCTCCGGAGAAAAACATCTGAAAACTGGGTTAACGCAGCAACACCCCCCACCCTAAACCCCACCCCGCAGCGGCTGTCACAGAGAGAGAACCGTGCGGGGGCGTCCCTTGCCGCCCCTTCCCCCGCCCCCCGCGAGAGAGATGCCATCTGTAGGAATCGCAGGGAAAAAGAATGAATTTTATTTCAGCGGAAGATTCCAAAACAATCCCATAAACTGCGATTCTAAAACACACAAAGCTAATTAATTCCTTCTGAGGAGATTTTCAATAAGCGAAGCAGGTTAAGTTTATATGATTTACAAACAGTGTTTACATTCACGGAGGTGCAACTAATTGCTACACGGTTTGACATCATTACAGGCAAATGCTGGGGGACGCAGACAGTTTAATTAGGGGCGGTTTCGAGTTCACTACATGATTATCATCACAAAGCTCCTCTGGAATGCTTTGCAGTACCGCAGTGCTGAAGAGTGATTACATTTGCCTGGTGTCTGCCTAAGTCTGGGTGGAGAAGGTTACGTCCGTTTGGTGTAGAATTTTTCCTGAGTCACCCTCGCCCGCTTGTCCTTGGCCCCGGCTCCTCCTGTCCTGCAGATCGCCCCCCCACACACACCGTGACGGCGTGCGAGGCGTTTGCACGCATCCCGAGTGCCCTTCCGAGCATCCCGGGAGACGCCGAGACCCTCCACGCTTGGCAGGACATTTCAGGAGCGGGTCTCGCCATCCGCCTGGTTCAGGTGTGACACCAGCGGTGTTTATAAATAATTTAGTTCCAAATTGCAACTCACTTTCCATTCCAGTCAATAACAATTGTTTTTGCCAGTTTTAATTTCCAAAGTTTCACTCTGTTAAGTTGCTGTCTTCTGTAATCAGCTCAAGCTGCTAATGACAGCGCTGTCACTTTGAAGCCAGGGGGACGTGGGTGAAGCTGGAACCAGGGTGTTCAGATGCCAGGTACCGGGGCTTTAATGAGCCCTGTCACCGTGACGGAAAGGCCAGCCACCGGTGTTTCAGATGTCGAGATCCACGGTTATTTTTAACAAACATATAACTGAGAACCCAACGCATGGGAGATTCTAGAATTGATAAGAATATACAATGTTGTAACATTGTAACATTGTAACAATTACAATGTTGCTGCACACCTGCAACCGATATAACGTTATTAACCAACATTTTCTCAATACATTCACTTAACAAAAAAAATCCGTGAGCCTCTCCTACCCTAAGACACTTGTCATTTGGTCCTGGAGAAGAGGCTTCTGGGCCACCCTCTCCTTTAAGGCTGAAAGGCACACAAGTCCCAACAACACCGAGACGATGGTTTAAACCTCAGAAACCCGACGACTCCGCGCTTTTTATCGGAGACGCATTTCCAAGTGTCGGCTGAAGCGGCCACAAAACGCCTTATATTCACCTGTTATCTACTCTAGATTCGGGCAATTCAGTTTCCAAAGACGAATAAATGAAATAAGGTTCCCCAAAGCGACCGGTTTTATAGCGTAAGTGGCCCCTCAAGGGGCTACCCTGGGCTTGCTCAGGAATTTCAAACGCAGACATCAGAGAAAAACTTCCAGCAGACCTCGGGCTGCCGGGGTCTGGGCTTAGGGAAAGGCCTCCGGGTTGACTGCGCCGCACACGTGCGCACCCGCGATGTGGGGGACAAAGCACGGGGGTGGGGGGGCCTCTGGGGCCGGAGGGGACTGGGAACCCCCAGGTGCCACGGGGAGGGGGGCGCTGGAAGGCTGGCTCCGGCCCTCCGGACACAGACTCACCTTCATCAGGGACGGCCGCCCGGTCCCTGTCCAGGGCCAAGTGACGGGTGTCTGGTGGGTGTAATTAACCGGGCAGGGCACCGAGGCCTTGCACATCTCCGTTAGCACGCAGACTGGTGAACCCCAGACCCGAAGCTCCGGGACCCCCCCCCATCCCCGCCCGTTTCCCCCGCCCTCGACGTCACTCGCAGTCTCGTCTAGAAGCTTCCATGTCCCCTCCACTCCCGGTCTCGCTGGCACGCCCCCTCCCTGACGCCAGGCGCCCCACCAGGCTGTGTCGTCAGGCTGCTGAGGGTTCTGGGACATTCGCCCCTGGACACACGGCCAGCTCAGCGACAAGGATGCATCTCCACGGCGACAGTTCCGGACGGGTCCTCAGCGCTGGCCGCGCCTGGAGGTGGCTCAGCTCAGCTCGGACGACCACCTGGGCCCCGGCCGCCCCCGGCCACCCCCGGCCCGGACCCCCTCCTCCCCCGCCCGGCTCCCCTCCCTACAGCCAGGCTCCGAGCCGGGTGGACGGTGCGTGCCTTCGCGTCACCTTGTCAGGGATCCAAACCCCTCGTCGGAGCCCCCGGCTTCTCACCCGCCAGACCCACAGCACACGCCCTGGCCCGAACCAGTCACGAGCAGGACGACAGAGTGACCGCGGCTGGCTCCGACCGGGCACGGTGAACGGGAATCAAGGAGGTCAGCTGAGTGGGCCCCGGCTCCCGCGTATCAACCGAAATCCGAGTCCAGGTTTGGATGAGAAACGCACACGCACGTTCGCACACGCACCTTCCCTCCGACTTGCGAGTGTGATGAGCTGAGACCGAGGCACATTCCTTGCTGTGAGTGGCGGTCCCCATAGCGTAAGCTGTGCTGGCCGGAACCAGCCCTGCCCCAGCCCAGAGAGAAGACGCCCGGCCTTCTCCCGAGCACGTGGGCGCCCAGGACCAGACCCCTAGACCAGACAAGCTTCGATCAGGAAAGAGGAGAAGGGAGCAGCAACTGGTAGCGACCCCAGGCGGTGGGTGACCCCAGACGGCGGGTGACCCCAGGCGGCGGGTGACGAGAGGGTCCCCTGGCTTCGGGGAGCCGGCAAGTGTGGGCACGGGGAGGGGCAAAGGGACTCGTAGCCAGGTGAACACGCACCAGTATCAACGGGCGGCCTGCGGGGCCAGGTAGGTCCTAAGTCGGGTGGCGCGGGTACGTGTGTGACCCACGGTGCGAAGCGTGTGCTGCGGGGAGGAGGGGTGACAGGCAGAAGGCGCAGCTGACTGAACTAAAAGGACAGGAGCAGCACCTGTGAGGGGCGTGACGGGCCGGTGACATCGGCGCACGTCCTCGCCGACGGCGGCCGCACTGACTGATCTCCCGTGATGCGCTTTGTAACACTGCCGGCGTCAGCGTCTGGCTTTGCCGCCCTGCGACTCCGGGGGCAGACAAGCCCAGGGCCGCCGTCCCCAGGACGCCCCCTGCCGCAGCACCCACCACCCTCTCCACCTGACATGAGGAGACTCACGACCGGGGAAGAAGGAGCTGCCCTGGGTGCGTGTCCCCCAAACCCTGAAGGATTCTGGGCTAATTAGGAGCACGGCGATGTGAATTTGCCTCGTGTCAGGTTCTCAGAAACAGTAAAATGACATAATTAAGCAGCGAACAAAGCAGATCGTTTCCACCGCCGCTCGCTGCAAGCGCACGGGATGGAGAGACGCTCGCATCGGCCCGGACACCAGAAACCGCGGCCCCCACGGCGGGGGCCCGATCACCCAGACACGGCGCGAACTTGCCTGAAACACATTCCGATCGCTCACGTGAAGGTTTTCACAAAAGAAAACTCCATCAGGTGATTAAAGAATTCGTTTAAAGGACACAGGAGTTGCTTCTTTTAGGGGGGGGGAACCGAATTGCGTTTAAGCAAACAAAGTAAAAAAGCCAAATAATCACTTCCTAGAACCGGAAACCCTAAGAAAATGAGAAAAAAACATTGTCCGTGGCATTTCCCAGTTTCGGCTTCTCTCGGGACCTGTGGTCACGTGCGCAAAGTCACACGCGAGAATGGGGAGCTTCAGCTAAAACCATCTCCTCCGAACGGCCCGGTTAACCCCGATTCTGAGAGCAGGGTGCCAGCCACCGGGGCCCCCGAGCTCTGACTGTCTGCCGCTGAAGAAAGCGCCCCTTGTGCCCGGACGCCTGTGAGGAGGCTGAGAAAGCCCAGCACCCTCCGGGGGCCTGGGAGAGGGTCCAGGCCCGTCAGAGCCCCCGCGTCCGTGCTGCTCACCGGCAGGACCAGGAGTGCTGTCCGGTCTGGCCCCGGGCGTCGGGCAGAAGGACGGCCAGTCCCCATGTGCCGGGGCCGGGAGGGCGTCCGAGGGCCCGCCCGCCACCCACGGAC
>PVKZ01006000.1:0-42319 GCA_004027375.1 Macroglossus sobrinus | reverse complement strand
CCTTCCTTCCTTCCTTCCTTCCTTCCTCCCTCCCTCCCTCCCTCCCTCCCTCCTTCCGAGAGGGGGCATCCCGGGCCAGCAGCAGGTCATGTCCCACCTTCCTCCCTGGCCCGCCGCGGAGAGGCTCTGAGCTGAGGTGGACACTGGGCGCGGTGACCAGAGGCCAGCAGGGCGCGCGGCCGGGGCGCCCGTGCCTGCCCTCGGGGGCGGGGCGGGCCGTTCCCTCCAGGCCCTGCGGAGCGCGAGCGTGCGTGTGTGTTTTATGAATCCGCCCCGTTGTAATGACAGCTAAATTATAGAAAATGCATTTGCACAGCTGGTGAGAAAAGCCATCAGCATTCATCAAGGCCCAGCCTGGCTGGGACTCCGGGGCTGCGTTTGGCCGGCGTGGCTGCGCGCTGCGCGGTCTTCGCCGGGATTCGCGGGGAATGGGGCCGATCGCTCATCTTTACAGGACGCTGGGGAGCCTCCTGCTCGGGGCCGAGGGCCGGGCTCACTGCGGGCACCCAGAGGTCACTCTGTCCCCACCCACCACGAAGGGCCACCCGTCTCTCGAAGCCAGGGGTGCAGTCCTGGTGACGCCTGTGGGCCGGCTGGGTCACCTCGCAGGGGACAGGCTGTCGGCGGCAGTGGGGGCCCTCTCTGTCCTGGTGTCCGCTGGGCCCGCTCACCGGATGCATGTCCTCGGAGTCCAGGGCTGTCGTGGTCCCCGCAGTCCCAGCCCCACAGCCATGCCGGGCCCTGACCCTGTGTCTCGTGTGGCCCATCGCCGTGCGCACAGTAGGTGCTCAGGGACTTGCAGACATGGTTCGGTGGCAGGCCATCCGCAATTTCTAGATTCTGAGCGTTGGCCACGTTCAGGCACCGTGATGGGGTGAGGTTTTAAAACACACTCCGGGAACCCCGTAACTCCCGTGCAGTTGTGAGAGAAACATGACTGGGGACCTCCAGGACACCTGGCCAGGCCCCCTCGAGATGACCCCATCCTCACTCCTCTGTCAGCATTACGCTGGAGCGCACGCTCACAGACCCCGGCACGAATCCACGCGTGCACACACGTGTGCAGGAACCTGTGTGTGCATGTGTGTGTGTACTGTGCATACACGTGCACACTAACATGTGTGTGCTAACCTGAGTGTACATGTATGTACTAACCCATGCATGCATGTGTGCACACTAACTTGTTTGTGCACACGTGTGCACTAACCCGTGTATACACTGTGTGTGCTAACCTATGTGTGTACATGTGTACTGTGTATACATGCGTGTACTAACATGCGTGTGCTAACCTGGTATACATGCATGTACTAACTGATGCAAACATGTGCACACTAACTTGTTTGTGCATATGTGTGCACTAACTCGTGTACACATGTGTGCACACTAACTTTTGTGTGCACGTGTGTGCACTAACCTGCGTGTATACACATATCTGCAATTCGGGGTTTGGCGAGTGGATCTTTTCGGGGGTGAATTAGGGCTGGACTGGGCGTGGAGGTTGAGCACACCAGGCCCTTGGAGCTGTTCCCCTAAGCGTGTCCCATGGGGGCGGCCCCGGGCCCTGGGGATGGCTTGCAGGGCTGGGGGCCAGGCAGGAGGCTGTGGGCTCCTCACTCGCCCTAGAGTAGGAGGGGCAGGAAGAACCAGGCTTCCGGCAGACGCAGACGCAGAAGCTCCACACTCGACCCCCAGTGGGGCCGGGTCCTCAGCGCCTGGCCACTGGGCACCAGGGCGCAGCCTTCTCTGTCCTTGTCACGCTGCGCTGGGTGCTGCTTGCCTCCAGTGGCCGCCGGCCCCATCCTGGGGCCTGGCGGAGGCTCCACTTCTGCGAGCCTGTTGGGAGCAGCTCAGCTGAGCCTCTTGGCTCGCCCGCCCTGGCAAGGCTGACGGCAGCTCCACGAGTCATATGCTGCTCATTGGAGCTGGCTCCCACGTATGGCAGGTGCGGTGACTGCCACCAGGTCAGAGGTGGGACCACTGAGGTGCCCCGAGGTCACACGGCAGGTGTCAGGCAGTCCCCAGGGCTCTGGCTGTTTCTCCTGCAACACCTTGAACTTCAGGGTCTGCAGCTCGGAAGTGTTCTGTGGGAGCGGGCAGCACCCTGAGTTTCTGGGCCTGGCAGGCCCGGGAGGCCGGGGCCTCACCGGGGTCCTGGCTTGGCCGCCAGCTCCCTGGGTGACCTTGGACATACTGCTGGATGTCTGTTTGCCTCACGTCCCTCACCTGTAAGATAATGACGCTTGTCCCACCAACCTGCAAGGGTGCGGGGGCACCAGAGGGCACAGAGCGCGGGACGATCTGTCACGAGCCATTGGACAGCGGCGATGGCACAGGTTTTGTGTCGCAACCGAGTCAGTGATGCGACGGCAGTGAGGGTGAGTCCTGCCTCTGTCCAGCTGAGCGGTGGGGGGAGGGCGCTCGCCGTGAGGGGGCCCCAGAAGGCGGGTCCCTGCCGTCTGCACAGCTGGGGGCCGGGCCTCGGAGCCCCCGCCCCGGCCGCTCCTCACCCAACACGGGCCGGGCTGGAGCCAGCTCTGCAGGCTTCCTCGCGGGGTCAGGAAGTGACCAGAACCACGCCCTCCGCCCCAACTCCCCGGGGTCCCCCCCCCAGAAGGAGACACGGACGCGTGGACCCCCGTGTGCACCTCTAGAGTGGCATGGAGGCCCCAGCAGAGGGGCTCTGGCCTGTGCACCCCCAGGGGTGACCGTGCCCAGGTCATCCGGGCCCTGGGGGCGTGGGCGGCGAGCACCTCCCCTTCCCGTGACGCGAGTGTACTCCCGAGGGATGGCTTCCTCCTCCGTGGTCTTCCCTGTGTTTGGGACGCAGATGGCAGTTGACGTCCCACCATCCTGGGTGTCAGGAAACATGGTGTCTGCTTTCGAGGGGCTGGAGCGGGGTCACGTCTCCCTGCGAGGGGTCATCGAGTTCTTCCTCAGGGACAAACGCACGAGTGCCTCGGGTCAGGGCTGCCGTTCTCAACGGGCGCGAGCTCTGCGGTGGCTGACCCCGCCGCTGCTGGCCGGCCCCGCCCCCTGCTGGCTAACCCCGCCCCCTGCTGGCTGGCCCCGCCCCCCTGCTGGTAGGCTCCGCCCCTGCCGACTAACCCCGCCTCTGTGGGTAGGCTCCGCCCCCGCTCGCTGGCCCCGCCCCTGCTGGCCGCGTGGCCCACCGTCACGGCGCCCGGCAGCGCCGGTGCTCGGGGGTCGCGGCCCCTCCGCTGAGTGCTTGGCGCCGGGCACAGCTCCTTGTTGTTTCCATGCAGCTTTCGGGCCCCACGGACCAGGGGTTTTAAAGCGTCTGCTCCTCGGGGCAGAAGACACAGTGTGTCCGGCTCAACGTCGTGAGCTCTTGAAAGTAAAAGCGCCGGCA
Source organism: Macroglossus sobrinus (assembly GCA_004027375.1). NCBI lineage: Eukaryota > Metazoa > Chordata > Mammalia > Chiroptera > Pteropodidae > Macroglossus > Macroglossus sobrinus. The sequence continues at coordinate 38,949 of PVKZ01006000.1, read as the reverse complement.
GCCGAGCCGTTCGTGACAACCTCCCGTGGGCAGGTGCTGGGCGCTGAGGGAGGGAACGGGCGTCCTTGGGGGCTCGCGGCTGGTGGTCCTGCCTCCCTGGGCCCGGCCCCCCTCACCCCCCTGCCTCTCTCACGAGCTGGGGCCCCCACCACGGCCACCACGGCCACCACGGCCACCACGGCCACCACGGCCTCATGAAACTGCCCAGAGTGTGTGGGGGTCTGGGGGGTGGCGGCCAGTCAGGCATGTGGACGGTGCTCGCGGGGGTCGTGGGGAGGGGTCCGCAGGCAGCCCTGCCTCCTGAGACACAGGTCACCGGTAGCCCCTGTGAGGACGCGCTCCGGGCTCTCTGCTGCCCCTCTGTCTCGGGGTGGCCCCAGCTCCCCGAAGCGCTGATGAAGTTTGCACCTTGTACAGACGACATGTTAGGGTTTGGCATGGGGGAGGAGGCCAGGTGGCCAGGGACAGCCCAGGTGTGGCACCAGCGGGCAGGTGGCCTCCCCCGGGCGGCTCTCCCTCCCCTTCTCTCCCGTGGCCCGAGGTGTCCCTGAGAACAGGGAGGTGCAGGTCACCCAGGCCAGCTGCCCGCTTGGGGGGCAGGGGAGGGCTGGAGGCAGCAGTTTGTGGGGGGCTGTGCTGGGCACAGGGGACGGAGACCTCGTCCCTGCGGATGGCCACTGCCCCATGGGGTTTGGCCCGGGGAGGCTCTGTGGCCCTCGGCCAGGCCACCCTGCCGGCCCCCAAACGCTGAATCCCACTGCGGGGCGCCCCAGATAAGGTCCCCTCGGCAGGAGCACGGCCTGTGGGTCGGGGCGGGAAGCCGTACCCCTCGGGACTGGAACAAAGCAAGACCCACGTCCTGGCGGCCCCAGGACAGCAGCATGGGGCGCGAGCCCCGGTCGGGGACGCCCCCTCCACGTGCTGAGCTCTGGAGAGTCGGGGGACGCCAGCCCTGGTGCCAGGGTGTGGCCCTGCAGGGCTCCCCCGGGCCCCACTCAGGCGGCCACAGCCCCAGTCACGCGCAGGGGTCTCCTGCTCCCCCCCGAAGCCCCGCCACCACCGCCACCGACGCCTCTGGACCGCTGCGGGGCGGGGCGGCCCAGGCCGGCTGCTGACTCTCGCCTGTTTCCCTAAATTAAGACGCCGTTTCTCCAGGAAGGAAATGGATATCAACAAACTTCCCTCCGAAGATCAAACCGCTTCCTCCCGCTGGCCCCACGGACCGCTCACGCCCTCCCCCGTCGCCCTCCCCCAGCCCGGGCCCCCTCGCCTCCCGGGCCCCGGGTGGGGGCTCCGGTGTAAGGAGGGTGGCTGCCGCGGGTGTGGGATCCAGGCCAGGGGCCCGCTGGAGGCCCCCAAGCCGGGGCCGTGCCCGTCAGGACACTCAGAGCTCCCTGCCACAGGAAACGCCTGGCCAAGCAGGCTGCGAGTCTGCCTTCCTGTCCTCAGGACCCGGAGGCCCAGTGGGGTTGGCAGTGACCCCGTGACATCGCCTTCCGAGCCACGGCAGCGTGATCACCCCGGGCGGCGGAGCACAGACTCGCCTCGCCAGTGCTGAAGCCGGTCACTCGGCTTCTCCCCTGTGGGGACCATGGCCCGAGCACGTAGCATCTCCCGTCACCCCCATTTAGAAAGCCATCGGGTGTGGGACGGCTTGGCACCCACTGCAAACCTTAGTAACCACTTTCTAGAGGATGCTCGTGTCGTGGGGGGGCCTGTAGGGGCTCAGGGCCTCACCCTTGCCCGTCGGGCTGGGGCGACCCCAGATACTGGGGTGCTGCAGCTCCTCTGACCTGAGCACCTGAGCCTCACCTTCCAGCCGGGCCCCTCCCAGGGTTCACTGAGGTGGGCACAGCCCTGGGCACAGGAGACCCCCACCCTGGAGCTGTGGTGGGCTCATGCCTCACTGGAGAAGCTCCAAGTAATGGCCGCAGTGGACACCGGATGGCCCGGCCCAGAAGTGGTGGACATGGGGTGGCCCAGCGCAGTGGATATGGGGTGGCCCGGCCCAAGCGTGGTGGACACGGGGTGGCTCAGTGTAGGTGTGGTGGACACGGGGTGGCCCAGCCCAGTGGATGTGGGGTGGCCCGGCCCAGGCGTGGTGGACACGGGGTGGCCCAGCCCAGACGCTGGGCAGTGTTCGTGTGGCCACACAGGGTCGCTCTCTGCAGCTGGGGCTAAGGCCAGGCCAGGGCGTCGCGGGGCTGCCCGACCCCCTTGGGGTTTGCGTCCCAGCAGGCGATAGGTGCCCGGCCCCTCCTCACGGCGAGGCCTCTCATCTCCCACCCGTGGGGCCCTGGACGGGCTGCGGTGAGGACGGGGCGAGGGGTCACTGACTGGGCACTTTTGGGGGGTGTCATGGGTTTATTTGTGACCACCCCTGGGAGGACATGCGTCCTCGGAGACTTTAGAGGGGGGTAGCTCCTGTGTCCCTGTTAGGAAGGTGGCTGCCCGAGGCCACGTGGTGTGGCGGGGGTGCCAGGCTGGCTCCGTCCCCGGTGAGGAAGGGTGAGAGAGCTGGGTGGGGCAGAGACGGGGGGAAGGGAGGGGTGCTGCCCCAAATGGTGGCCCTAAGACTCTCCCTCACGGCGGCCCGCCCTGGGCTCTCCTCACCCCTCCGGGTCTGGGCAGGGGCTGTGGACAGGCCTCCCCAGAGAGATGGCCGCGGTCGGACGACAGCCGGATCCGAGGCCGGGGAGAGGTGGGGACAGGCGGGGGGGACGTCGGGGCCTGGCCAGGCCCTCCCTGTGTGGGGCTGCGTCTGACAGCCGCCTGGCCCCACGTAGGGTCCCGCTGGTTCCGCGAAGCGGCATCCGGCCAGCGTCCACCGGGATGCCCACCAGGCCGTGTGGCCCCAGGGAGAGGGCCTGCCTTGAGCCCAGGATGACGCCAGGTGCTTCCGTGTGTCCTCGCCGCCCGCCCCGCGTGCTCTGAGGGGCGTGCGCCTCACCTCGAAGAAGGCCAGGTTCCCGGGAGGGGAGACCAGGCCGAGACCCACCCCGCAGGTCAGCTGGGCCGGGTGTGCCAGACCCCGCCCCCCTACGGTGACACACAGAGCACACGAGTGCTGGCCCGACGTGCTCCCAGCCAGCAGGGCCACCCTGCGTCCCCACCCCATAACCCGGCACCCCGAGAGGCTCATCCTGGGGAGGGGTGCAGGCTCAGGAGGGGTGGGGCGCAGGCTCAGGAGGGGTGCTACGCCCGCCCAGGACAGACTCCCACGAGCAGGTGCCTGGGTGGCAGGGCTCGGGCACCCACGGTCCTGTGCGCCCGAGGCCACGGCCGCCGGCAGGTTGACGGATGAGCTGGGCCGCCGGCCCGGCGGGCGTCCTCGCCCCTTCCTATCCGGGAAGAGTTGGCGAGCTCTGTTTATTTAGACTTTTCCTAAAGCTGACAGCTCGAATCAGGCTAATTTACCTGAGGCACACCAACCGTCCTTGTATTTATTTTACGATGTTTCTCCGCGTAACTCGATCCCGCCCGCCCCCGCCTTGTTTATGGTGGTGGGGGCGCATCTGTCTCCCCTGCTCCCGCTGCCCTTCTCCTCAAGGACGCAGAACGGGGTGGGGGCAGGCTTGGCGGGGCTGCCCCGCGGCCCCGTGGCGGGAGGGGTGGTGCCTCGGGCCTTCCAGGTTCGGGGTGCGGGCCCGGCCTCAGGGTGCCCTGTGAGCGGTGGGCGGGGACTTTCCACAGGGTGGGGGCCCAGCCAGGGGGCTGACAGCGGCCCCCGTGGGTGTCACTGTCACTTGCCGAGCTGTCACTCCGGTCTCACGTGTGCTAGCTGGCACTCACCTGGCAGCCTGTTTTGCAGAGGGAAAGAGTGTCACTCAGAGTCCCCTACGAGCCAGCATCCGAGCCGGGTTCCAGCCCAGGGCAGGTCACTCGGAGGATGGGGCCGGCTCATGGGACACGCTGACCACACTCGGGGCATGGGCCAGGCAGGTTGGACGGGTCTCCCCGGGGAGGCAGAGACACGAGATGCCACAAGGGAGAAGGCCGTGCCCTCCGGCCTGGTGGCTCCACTCAGGAGGGGACCGGCCCGGCAAGCTGGCCGCACAGAGGTGATTCAGCGGCCCGTCTGTCTGAGGGTGGCGGTCACCAGCCTCGGCGCAGCTGTGCCGGGACCAGGCTGTCACTAGACACCGTCCATCTGGAGGGCTGGCAGCGTGTGAACACACGTCATGGTGCAGCAAGCACCTCTGAGGACAGGCCCTGGGCTGGGGCGGGTGGCGCTGCTGGGGTGCAGCAGCCGACGAGACCCCCCGCCTCACGCTCACCGTCGGCGGGGGGAAGGGGGCACCAGGACCTGGCAAACCACAAACACGTGTGTGACAGATGGACACGCGTCTTTCAGAGGACGGTCGAAGGGGACCAAACAGTGAAAAGCTGGGGCCCCGGGTTGGAGGAGATCCACGGGAGATCAGGAAGGGCTTCCTGGAGGAGGTGGCTTTTATACCACAACAGGAAGATCTGGGCAGGAGTCTGGGCAGAGAAAAGAGCTGGTGCAAAGACCCTGAGGTGAGGCTGATGTTGCTGTTGGGGAGCAGAGTCTTTTTTCCCCAAAGTATTGAAAATATACGAACCCCAGAGCCTCCTGCTCTGCTCGGCCCCTGGAGCGGTGGCCCAGGCGGGGTGGGCACTCTGCCCGAGCTGCTCACCCACCGGGCGAGGGGGCTCAGCCTGCCTTTAGGGTCCCCTGGCCACCTCAGACCCTGGGATAAGGCTGCCTGGGAGGCGACACCCACGGGGGGAGGGGCTGCTGTGGACCAGGGGGCTTCCCAGCGGCCACAGGGCCATCGTGGCACATACGGGTTCAGTGGAGCCTTTTACACCGACAGCCCGCGACGTGGGCCTCCTCGCCAACCGGGCAGAGGTCGGCGTGAATGGGGGGAGGTCCGGCCAGTCGTGGAGGAGGGGGCGGTCAGCAGGAGGGGAGGGCGGCGTGGGGTGACGCAGGGCCAGGCCCCTGGGTGGCCGCCGTCCGCCCGCACCAGCGCCCCTCCTCCGCGAGGCTGGCTCCCCCCGGGAGGGCCCGCTGCGCAGCCCCATACATCTCTGTCAGAAGCTCTATGAATAAATTAACCTTTTTAAAGATTAGTGCACTCTAATACCGCAGGGTGTTTTAAACGGAACAAACGCTAAAAATATTTTGACAGAGCTTGCCGAGTTTGCAGGGTGGCTGGTCAACCAAGCCGGACCCCAGCCGCCGGCCGGGTGTCGCCCAGATGTGGCGCGCCCGGCCCCAGCCCCCAGGGCCGGGGTCGCCCGGCAGGCTGGGGAGCTGGAAGCGGCTGTCCCCTGGGGACGGCTGGGGGACACGGTCATGCCTGCAGTGTTATGTCCGCAGTGGATGCCATCATGTTGGTTTCGTGAGGGCGTGGGGGCCAGCTGTTGCTGCGGCCACCCCACTCTGGCCAGGAGACAGGAGAGGAGGGGTGCCAGGGGCCTCCTGCCTGCAGGAGCAGGCCTCGCCCCCACCCCTGAGGAAGGGTGGCTGTCCACGGCTGGGGTTCAGCATGAGCGAAGACCCAGAGTCAAGAAATGGGGGCCTCAGGGGAACATGGGGTGGGGGCCTGCGTCTGGGCGGTGGGTGTCTGTGCTTAGGGGGCTGGGCGCAGGGAGGAGAGTGAGCCTCGGGGTGCAGGAGGGGCCCGGCTCTCAGCCTGGGCCCCAGGGAGCCCCTGGAGGTTGTGGAGGAGGGGGTGACGGGTGGGCCAGGACAAGGCCCCGGAAGGCGGGGGGCTGGGGGTGGGGGCGGAGGGGCCAGGACAAGGCCCCGGAAGGCGGGGGACTGGGGGTGGGGGCGGAGGGGCCAAGCCAGGTCCTCCCCTTGCTCCAGGCACGTGCTGCTCTTCCCTGCACCCCGAGCCAGGCCTGCGCACGGTGGGTGCACAGCGGCCAGGTCCCCACGTCCCCCGGAGCCCCCAGTCCTCCTCTGACCCCAAACCTGCCTGCCCGGGTCCCCCGCTCCTGGGCCCCCCACGGGCCCAGCGGAGGCAGGGCAGGCCCGGCTCCTGGCTGGGGGTGTGGGATGAAAGTGTCGGGTGGGGTGCTCATCAGAGTGGGGATCAAGGTTGTCCCCAAAATGCCACCTCAGCCCTCAGGTGCCGGAGTCTCCTGGGCAGGGACCCGTCTTCAGTGGGTGATGGCTCTGAGGGCCTGGGGCCTGTCAACAGCTGTCAGGAGCCTGGGGTCCCCTGCTGAGGACAGGGTCCCAGGACCCAGCTGCAAGGGCCAGCTTGGGGCCCTGGCCTCAGACACGGAGCGGGGCGGGTTCAGCCGGTTCTGCTGGAGCCTCGTTCAGGGCAGCTGGGGGACCCCAGGGGAGGGAGCGGGGGGCTGGGGCCTCAGGAACAAGGGTGGATGGTGGACAAGCCTCCTTTGTGCTTGCCAAGCCTACTCTTGCCTGGAGGGCCCGCTGTCCGCCCCGTCTCGGGGTGTCTGTGGCCCCTTTACAGAGGAAGGGTGGCTTAGGCCCTCGCCATTGGGCCCCTTCGACCCGCCCCCACCAGCTGCCTCCCTGGGTCTTCTGCGGGGTGGACTGTCCTCCTTCCTCTCCTGACCCTTGTGAGTTCAACCTGCTCTTCTGCCTCTGCTTGAATGCCTCTTCCTCCAGGAAGCCGTCCCTGATCCCCCAAGGCTGAGTTAGTCCAGGACATGGCAGGGCCTTCTTTCCTGGGGGAAGCCGATCTGGTCACCGCCCGGGGCTCCCCTGTGAGGCTGGGCAGGGCTGGGGGTGCTGGCTGAGGCCAGTGGGTGGGGGCCCTCTCTTCTCTGAGTGTCACAGGGCCCATCTGGGGTCGGTGAGCCATGCACACACTTCCCGAGCAGAGGTGGGGTGATGACACGCACCCCGTGGTGGGCTCCCCCAGGAGGCCGGGCCGGGCGCAGGGGTCTGGGGAGTAGTTTCTCCAGCACGACCCCCCGCCCAGCCCCAGGTCAGGGGCCAGGACCCGGATACCCCTGGGGCTGCTGGGCTGGCTCCCCCCAGGGCACTGGTGAGGCTCCCCCGGGCCCTGCCTCTTTAGGGGGGCCTCTGGGCAGCTGGGGGCCATCGGTGGTCATTGCTCCCCACTTTTCCAACACTTCCCTCTGGGGTGAGAGGGGTCACAGTGCGGGGAGCAGCCTGGATGGTGGGGAGCGGCCGGGCCAGGCCCTGCCCTGGCTGCTTTTGCTCTGTTGGCTTTTCCTGGCGCCCCTGGTGCCCCAAGTCTGGCCCAGGCCCCCCTTCCTGAGTGCCTGCACCAGCCAGCACGGAGGGCCGGGCCCTCCCATGCCTCACCAGGCTGCCCTCGGCCAGAGGACAGAGCAGGGACGGGTGCTCGTGTGGGGCGGTGTGGTCAGTCAGCGACAGCAGCCATGCAGCGACCGCGCCCCCTGACCGCCCCCGCCTGTGGCCCGCGTACCCCAAAGGGCCCGTCAGGCAGGCCGGGGGAGGGAGTGGGGTCCAGGGAGGGAGGAGGCCGTGAGCCCAGACCCGGGCCTTTTCCCGCACTGTGTCTGGAGAGTGGCATGAGGGGGCAGACCTTGGAGTCCGCAGGGATGGCCCCGGGGCACAGGGGACCCCACAAAACCCGCAGGAGGGAAACGAAGGTGGGGCCTACCAGGGAGTTCGCTGGAGTCACTCAGAGCCGAGACCGGCAAGCCGGGTGTGCCGTGCAGGGGGCGCGGGTGGGCGGCTCCCCGGCCCACCCCAGCCTCGCTGGCCCTGCGGGGGCCACAGCAGCTCCGTGCTGGGGTGACACAGAGTTTGGGGGAACCTGCGTAAGGGGCTGGCACCAAGCCTTCAGCTGTGACGAAGGCAAAAGCCCATGTCACCTGAAGGTGCCTCAGACACCGCCACATGGAAATGAGTGGTCCCATGCCAGTGACTGGGATGGGTGCGGGGATGCCAGCAGCCGAGGTGGGGGCCGGGGTGCCAGCGACTTGGGTGGGGACCGGGGTGCCAGCGACCGGGGTGGGGGCCGGGGTGCCAGCGACCGGGGTGGGGGCCGCGGTGCCAGCAGCCTGGGTGGGGGCTGGGGTGCCAGCGACCGGGGTGGGCGCTGGGGCTGACGGTGGTGCAGGCTGTATGAGTTGTAACGGGGGCGAGCACAGATCCCACCCCAGTGTGGCCCGGAGTGGGAGGAAGTGCCCAGAGCTGGGGGTGCTAAATCACTGAGGCTTCCTGGAGGAGGCGGCATTTGTGCGCAGGAGCAGCCCAGCTCCACTCCCAGTCTGGGCAGGGGAAATGGAACCCCCAGGGCAGAGAGGGAGGCCCCCTCGTGGGGATGGGGGAGAGAGGTGGGCATCTGGAGATTCTGTTTGAGCAGGTGCCAGGTGGGGCCGCGTGGGGTCCCAGGCCCCATGGGCCACAGTCCAAAGGCCGCAGGGTCCCCGAGGGCGAGGGTGCGATGTGGGGGATGGGGAGGGGCCGGCAAGAGATTCTGGGATGGGGTCCGGCTTCCCTGGCTGGGTTCGGAGCGTCAGCACCTGCCAGTGAGCGTCCTGCAGACTCCACGTTGGTGGCACGGGGTGGCCCGGAGTGGCCCGGGGTGGCCGGGCATCTCGGAGACCCTTCAGCAGTTGGGGAGATGTCCTGTCCCCAGAGAAACCCCGAGGGTTTTCCGTCTTTCACGTCTGTGGGGTGGCTGGTGGGGTCCGGTCCCCGGGGAACTCCGGGGGTGGCCCGTCCAGCTGCCTCTGCTCAGGCCGCGGGGCTGGGCCCACCGGGGGTCGGTCCCGGGCGGCAGGGGCGCGTCTCTCCCTGGGAGGCAGGACAGCGCTTTCCCGAGCAGCTGGCTCCCGTCTGTCGTCTGCCCGCTCTGTGCCTTTTGTCATGGTGCAGCACTGGGTGTGGAGTCTGGGTTCCCGGCCGGGGACCCTCTAGGAGGAGCGGCCTGGGGGGGCGGCCCGCAGGGCAGGGGCTCACAGGGGCCCGGCCGGCACCCCGCCATCACCCAGCCCCACCCGTGACAGACACAGAGACGTTGAAGTTTGCACAAAAGGCAATTCAACAGGCTTTGGACCCGATCCCGCCATTTGCTTACAAGGACCTCTATTTATAGAGCCCTCTCCTCTCCGAGGTCGGCCAGCCAGCCATACCCTTTCGGGAGTTTATAACTATTATTAAATTTAAAGCTGGCTGCGGTTTTAATTCAGAGAGAAAACTGCATACCGTTGGGGAGGGGGGTGGTTCACGGAATGCGCTTCAGGGGGAGCGCCAGCAAGTGTGTTCCCAGGGGCCCCCCAGACGGCTCAGGTGGGTGCCAGAGCCCGCAGACCCCGGAAGGGGCCCCTGCTTAAAGGAGGAGCAGCTTCACGGCTCCGGCTCTGTCGCCTGGCGGCCCGCGGGCCTGTAAGCTGGACACGGTGGCTGCGGCCACTCTCTGGGGCATCAGGGGCATTTGGGCCCGCACGCCGTCTGCCCTCCCTGCTGCGGTTAGGGGAGCTGCCCAGTGGCGGCCCCCTGCTCTCGCTTCCTGGAGCCTCCGAGGTCATTGTGGCCCGCTGGGGACAGGGCCAGACCTGAACGCATGCTGGAGCGTACCGTTCGGAGCCAAGGGGGGCTTGCACGCGGCTGGTGCAGAGCTGGGGGTGCAGGGCCGGGCCCCTGGGCACGCCCAGTGCCGGGCAGGGGCTCAGGTCAGCGCCAGGCCTGGCGGTCCCTTCCCAGTCCCCACCGGCCTCCGTCCCAGTTTTTCCGGGAGAAGGGCATTCTGGGCACCCCTCGAGCTGCCTGCCGTGGCCTGGGGTGGCTGATGGGGGGCGGAGGGTGGACGGAGGGGCTGGGCAGGCAGCAGGGAGGAGGCCTGGGCCGTGGACGGCCTCGGGTGGCGGGGACAGGCCCGGTGGACAGGAGGCCGGGCCCAGAGCTGCTGCCCACAGGCGTCCCGGCTGCGGCCGCAGAAGGGCCCGGCGGGAGGAGCTGGAGGGAGGCCGGCGGCCGGCAGGGGGTGTTCCCGGCCCGCGTTCCGGCCCTCGGCGCTGCTGCCGCCGGCACCCCCGGCAAGCTGGGCACATCTGGAAATGTTTGATTTGATAGAGTGTCGCTTTACATTGCAGAAATGAGCATAAGCGGTTTCTTGACCCACCAAGTGAGAAATGTGATCTGGGTTTTACTGCCGACCCTTTAAATAAAAAACAGATCGCTTATTAAACCATTATCTATCGGGGATGGGGCCGGCCGTGGCGCACCCCACTCGGCGCGGATGGGAGCGGATGCGGCTGTGCCCGGCGGGGCCGGCGGGCGGGCGGCGTGGGGGGCCCGGGTCACCCGGTCACCCCACGGCCAGCCTGGTGCACCCCACTGCCGGCCACGGAGGTTTGAGGGGCGTAAGGGTCACTGCCCGGCTGCTGCTTTAGCACCCCAGAAGGGGAGCTCCCCTCGGGGGCTGGAGACTGCGGGACGGTGTGGGGGCCAGGGCGGAGGGCTCGGGCCGGCTGTGCCCAGGGTCCCCTCGGGGCCACGCCAGCTGCTGAGGTGCCAAGGGATGGGGCCCCCCCCATCCTGGGAGCCTTCGTGGTGACCTCAGCGCTCGGCTCTGTGGCACCAGCGGTGTGGACGGGCCCCTGCCAGCGGTGGGTGCTCCCTTGGGTGGGTGCTTCCTCGCAGCAGGGGGCCCCCTCCCCCTCCCGCTGCCCCTGTCGGGGTCCTGGCCGCAGAGCCAGAGGCCCCTGACCGCAAGGTCCCTTCCAGGAGGACAAAGGCAGAGAGGATGGCGGGCGAGGTCCAGGGACACTGGTGAAGGACTGAGGTACAATGACAGGGCTGACAGTGGCAGTGGGGACAAGGTCTGAGGACAGAGGCCACAGGACACGTGGAGGGGACGAAGCCCAGCGGGTCGGTGTCTGGGCCTGGGGGCCGGCGAGTCCCGTGCCCCGCTCAGGCCCCGCTGACCGTTGGCGGAGAAGGACGCAGGCAGATGCCCACAGGCTGGGCGCTGGCCCACTCCCCCAAACTGGCCAACACCGCCCTCGCCAGGGCCTGCCACACCTCCTCTGTCACAGCCAACAGGAACATGGCGCTGCCCGATTCACCGTGCAGTCACAGTGACTGGGCACACGCGTGATGGTGGCCGACAGCACACGCGGCCGGCGGTGCCCACGCAGCAGAGCTCACGGCCGCTCTTGGCCTTGAATACGGGGCTCTGACCCCAATGGGGTGGACAGGGGTGTCGGGTCCCACAATACAGGTGGGAGCTGCAACTGGGGGCCTGGGGGGCATCTGGGCCTGGGGTGGCAGGGACCCAGGGCCTGGCTCAGGGGACAGCTGGGTTCCTAGGCTCCCGGTGGCCCAAGTCCAGGTTTGAGCCAAGGCACCAGGTCCTCGACCCTGCCCTGTCCGATGCCCCCTTGCTCCTCTGGCCTGGTGACGGGTTGCCAGGCTCCTCAGGTCCCCGACCGGAAGCCTGTGGGGGCTGTGGCGACTCGCTCCCAGAGGATAAAATCCTGGGCCATTCTGGGGACAAGGCTGAGAGAATACCGGACGCCCTCAGCCACGCCAAGGTGCGTCCTGCACACAGACAGGCCGGCCGGTGGCATGCAAGGGGCAAGGGAGGGCGCCTCACCCAGGAGGCCCCTCGTGCTCCCGCGGGAGAGACCGCCCAGCGGTGGCCTGGGGACGGGCAGCCCCCCACCTAGGTATGGGGCGACGGGTCCCAGCTGACGCAGAGCAAGCCCCCGGCCTGAGGGCTGCTGTGGGGTGGGGGGCGGCACTGTGGGGTCCGGGCCCAGGCTGGAGGGAGGCCTGTGGGGACGGTGGGGGTGGTGGGGCTGGTGCTGGCCCTCGGGCTACAGGGTCACGCTGGGTGAATGCCCAGCTGCCCGTCGCAGTCCCTTCCTGCCCAGGAGACAGTATGGGGGCCGCCCAGCGAGGGCCAGACGGGGTTGTTCATTCACCAGGGACATCCTGGGGACACAGCAGGTGCCAAATAAGTGTTTGTTGGATGTGCAAACACAAGGGGACGAGGCCACCATCTCTCCACCCCAGGCAGGTCCCGGGAGCTGGGTCTCTGGGGTGCTGTGCCACAGGCTTCAGTGCAGAAGGCACACACACGACGTGTGCACACGGGTGCCACACTAGTGCATGCGCACACACTCACGGGGACATGCACAGCCGCGCACACTTGTGTGAGCACACACACACACACACATGAACGCTTGTGCACACGCACCTCTGCCGGCACCCTCCCTCGTGTACGTGGTCGTGTGAACGTGCACACTCATGCAGGCACACGTGTGCACACGTGCATTTGTTCGTGCACACGCGTGCACACGTGCCCGCCCTGTAAGCACGCACTCGTGCATGCACAGGGAGCTGCTGTCGCCCACCCTGGCGGCTCCGCCTTCACCGCTGTATACAGTCGGGGCAGCGCATCCTGCCTGCAGCGACGCAAGTCACGTCCGGGGAGGGGAGTCGCCCGCAGAGGGCTCTGCGCAGTGACGGAGGCTCCAGAAGCAGGGGAAGCAGAGCCAGCATCCGGGTCTGAGGACCCTGGGCGGGGCCAGGTCTGGTGGGCAGGGCTTGCATATGGTGGGCGGAGCCGAGTCTGGTGGGCGGAGCCGAGTCTGGTGGGCGGAGCCGAGTCTGGTGGGCGGGGTCCGCGTCTGGTGGGCGGGGTCCACGACCTGTGGATGCCCCAGGTGGGCTCCCGGCTGGTCAGGGGGCAAGGACACCCACCCCTCGAACCTTCCTCCCGCATCTGGGGGTAGGGAGGGAAGTGGGAGACCAGAGTGTCTGCGGGGAGCTGTGGCCGCACAGCAGGCCACCGGAGGGGCCAGGCGCCTGCCCACTCCCATTTCCTGGGGCCGGAGAAGGCAGAGGCTGGTGGAGGAATCCGGGACCCACCAGCCATCCGGGGGGAGTCCTCCTCTACCCCAGGCCAGCGGGGCACGGAGACGGGGAGGCTCAGGGAGATGCCTCAGTTTCTCAACGTCCAGTGAGAACCCCAGGGGAGTTCTTCGCTGAAAGCACCTTACTGGGGGCTCTGGGGGCTTTGGGGGCCAGTTACAAGGCTTGGGGGACCACGTCTCCCGGTTCTTGCTGCCAGGGCGGTACCCGGGCCCTGCACACAGCCCATGCTCCCGGGCCTGGGGATGGGCCGGCCAGTGTCCAGCCCTGCCCTCCTTCAGCCAGCCCGGAGGCGGCGGGCGGCGTGTGGGGTGCGGCCGCCCCAGGGGCGTGGGGTCCGCGTCTGCGCCCCGCATCACCGGACCGGGCCTTCCCTTTGCGCACCTCCAGCTGGCCTGCAGGGGGCCTCTGGGAGCGCCCGGCCCGGACCCCGCAGCGGAGGAGGCCACGTGGGTCAGACGCAGGGGCCGCGGCCGCGGGCGGCGGGATTTACTGTCCCTGCCCCTTTAATGGCGGAGGCCGCGGCGCGGGCTGCGCGCCCCTCCCGGCCCCTCCGGCCGGGCGGCGGGTTTGGGAAAACCCATTACGGCCGTGCCATCAATCTGGGCTGCCGCCGCCGGCACTCCGGGCCTCTGTTTAATGGGCTGCTTCCTGCGCCCGGAGCCCTGCTGCGTGCCTCTCTTGATCAGCTTTGTTTAATTATCAAAATATTTGATGCAGAAAATTGACATTAGTTCTGAAGGTTCTGCCCTCCTCCCCCCACCCGGCTCCCGGTGACATTGAGCGCCTCGGTGCTCTGCCCCTCGTCTCAAAATAGCAAGTGGGCTGTGCTCGGCCAGGCGGACACGCGGGCTGGCCGCCGGCCCAGCGCCGGGGCACGGGGTGGGCCACCGGGCCCTGACGGGACCCGTGCTAGGTGCCGGGGCTGTGCACGGCCTGCTGCAGCCAGGGGCCACCACCACGGCCAGGGCAGCCTCAGGGAGTGGCCGGAGCGGGGACGTAGCTTGGCTGAGCCGTCCCTGGGACTCCCGCACCTGTGTGTGGGGCAGCCTGGTCCCCTGACTGGGAGCAGCACAGGATGTCAGTGGGTGTCGCCTGGAGTGTCCTGTCTTGTGGGTTGTTGTCAGGGGGTGGGGTGGGGGGCTCGACCCCACCTTGGGAGGCCCCGCCTGGGGAGCCGGGCCCCCCGGAGGACAGAGCCCCACCTCACGGGACAGGACAGGGGCTCTTGGCCAGCTTCGTGGTCAGTGCCTGTGGAGGGCGGGGGGCAAACTCGTGGACACGGAGGTCACAGCAGAGTGGGGACAGCTGTCTCTCCTCTGTGAGGCTCGGCTGTCCCCTTCCTCATGCCAGGCCCAGAGTCCTCAAGGCTTCAGGTCCGGGGCTTGGCGGGGGACAAGCAAGCTGTCCTACACGGTCTCTGTTCACCGTTCAGCCCCGATGCGGGGTGCTCCCCGCCCGTGTTCAGGCCATAGTTCTGTGTGTGTGCATGTGTATGTATGTGTGTGTATGTGCATGTGTGTGCGCGCACATGCGCCTGAGTGAATCCCACATGTGTGCATGTGCTGGGCCCTGCCTCCATGTGTGCCCACACATGCATGTGTGCATGTGTGTGCATTTGTGCGTGTGTATATATGTCCGTGCATGTGTGCATGTGCGTGTTTGCACATGTATGCATACCTGCGCACGTGTGCATGCATGTGTGCATGCACATGTATGTCTGTGCATGTGTGTATGTACACGTGTGCCTTTGTGTGCATGTATATATACATCTGTGCATGTGTGCATGTGTATATTTGCACGTGCATGCAGGTTCGTGCATGTGTGCATGCATGCATGCATGTGTGTTTGCATGTACGCGTATGCATGTGCATCTGTGCACATGTGCATGTATGATCGTGTGTGTGTTTGCACATGTATGTATGCTCATGCATGTGTGTGTGTGCATGTACACAGGCATCTGGGTGAGTCCCAAGCGCGTGTGTGCATGTGCTGGGCCCTGTCTCCATATGTGTGCCCACACATGTGTGCTTGTATGTTTGTGCATGTATGTTTGCACGTGCATGTATGTCTGTGCATGTGTATGCATGCATGCACATTTATGTGTGTGCATTTATGTTCGTGGGTGTGTGCATGCATGTGTGAACATTTATGTGTGTGTGCATGTATGTTTGTGCGTGTGTGCATGCGGTGCCCACACGTGCTCACGGTGGGCTAACCCAGGGCAATGGACGTCAGCTTCGAGGAAACCCATCCTCATTCCTCCCCGCGGGCCCATTCCCGGGTCCGGTCTGTCTGTCCGTGGGACTCAGTCTTTGCTTTCAGAGATCAGCGGTCCCCAGATGTGGCTTCCTGGTCCCGGCGGTCAAGCGCAGGGCCCTGTGCTCGGGGCTGGGGGCAGTGGGCCCCCCGCGACTTTAGGGCGGGGCTGGCGCGCACATGCCTGGGGACGAACGTCAACCCGGCCAGGCCGACAGCCAGATCAGCAGACTCCATACTTCTGCTCGTGGCTCCCCAGCCTGGGGCATGCCGGCCAGGAGCGGGCCTCGAATGCAGCTTGTTTTCAGATGTCAGATAATTTTCAGAACAGAAAGCAGTTTCAAGGTTGAGAAGACAGCATTATGGAAAGCAAATAGTGGTCAAGCTTGGACTCGTGGCTCCACTTGCAATCAATGTCCCCCAGCGAGGCACAGGACAAAGGCGGTGTCTCGCACAGGCAGGCGGCATGTGGTTGTGGCTTCGAGTCCCCCTTGCAGCCCGACCTCGGGGCCCGGCCGGTGCC
Organism: Macroglossus sobrinus; assembly: GCA_004027375.1. Taxonomy (NCBI): domain Eukaryota; kingdom Metazoa; phylum Chordata; class Mammalia; order Chiroptera; family Pteropodidae; genus Macroglossus; species Macroglossus sobrinus. The sequence continues at coordinate 23,335 of PVKZ01006000.1, read as the reverse complement.
GGGGAGACAGTGGGCGGCCTTGGCCGCTGGGCCTGGCCCCCCAGCCCATCCCCTTTGTCCGTCTTGGTCCCCCCACCCCAAGGCTGTGTGTTCAGGTGCCTGAGGAAAAGCAGGTCCTGAAAGCGACACTGTCACCGCCCCCTTTCACAGGTCGGGAGTGACGCTGCTGTTCGTTCCCTGTGCCAGGCGGTGCCCACGCCCCTTCGGACACTTCCTGCTTCTCCACGGTCACCGCCCCGCCACGTGCAGCCTGCCCGCCCTGTCGGGGGTGACCCACTGCCTTGTCGGCCTGGCCACCTCCACCTGGGGGCTCCTCTGGGGGCGGGTAGCAGGGAGCCGATGTTTAGAAGGGGAGCCCCGCTTTCGAGGGAGTGGGGTCCTGGGCTCTGGAACGGGAGTGGGTGGGCGATCTTTCATCTAGATGTTTTCAGGGGTCTCTGCTGGTTTCTGTGTGGTGGGGGAGGGGCGTGGCTGTGTGGCTAGTGGTTGGAGGGGCTTTGGGGACTGTGAGGCCCCGGACGGGGCCGCTCGGGTGTGTGGGGAGGGCCCGGGCGGGCCCCGAGCAGGCGCGGGACGGCGTCCCACAGCTGGGGGCTTAAAATGAGGGACATGGAGCCTCCCATCTGGTGGTTGGGGGTCTAATATGGGGGTGCTGCAGGGCGTACCCCTCCATGGGCTCCTGCCCGCCCCGCCCGGCTTCCGGGGCGTCCCTGGCCGGTGGCCACGTCCTCCAGTCTCTGCCTGTGTCGTCACACGGCCTTCTCTTCCCCCGCGTCTGCGTCTCCGTGTCAGGACGCCGGCCACCGGACCTGGGCCGGTCCCAAATCCAGGTCGGTCTCCCCTCGAAGCCTTACTAGGGACGCCTGCGACACCCTCATCCTCCAAAGGGCCACGTTGCGGGGTTCGCGGTAGTCGTGACTTTGGGAGACACCATTTGACCCGGTACCCAGCGGGCAGAGGCTTTTCTGTCCCCGAGAAGCCGGCTGGGGACAGCAGTCGGGGTGACAGCCCGTGTGGAGCCGTTGGCCGGGCGGGCCCGGGGGACGGGGAGGCGGTGGCTCTGCGGCCGGCTCCGTGTGTCCGCTCCTGGTTCACGTGTCCGTGAAGGGGCCATTTTGAAAACCGAGGTCGAGCCGAGTGTGTGTGTCGGGTCAGTGAGCGGGCTCGTGAGCAGCCATGGCGACGACCTGCCATCCCCTCCCTGTCCCCGGTCGTGATCTCGTCACTCTGGACGCGCTCGGGGACGGCGAGCAGGAGCCTCCGGGCGCTGGCAGGGACCCGGCTCCGCTGGCGAAGGCCTCTCTCTGCCTGCCTCGTGGGGACATCCCGGTGCGCGTGAGGCGGGCGGCATTTCCATGGGCCGACACGTCCCCCACATTTCTGGGTCCCAGGGGGACGCCCCTGCCACCCGCACAGCCTGGCCCTCTGGGGGGCCGCGCGTCTAGGGGCTAGGGGGGTGGGCGGGGCGGGGGTCTCCAGAGGGGGGCGGTGGGGGGAGGCTGTGCTTGTCCATCTTTTGAAGGAGGGGCCCTGAGGCCCCTGGGGGGGGGCTGGTGCTCTGCGCCCAGCCGCCCAGCACCCCCAGCCCCCCTAATTCCCCCAGCCCCCGCTGCACAGGGGTTCCGCCTGCTCCTGACTCGGCCTGGCGCTCCAGGCGGTTGTTGCCATTTATATTTATTTGTGGTCAGAAGCCGTCACCGGCCAGGCTGCCCAGACCCCGACTGTCCCCGACACTCACAATTACCGCCGCCCGCGGGACTCATTTCTGTGCGGCCACCCGCTGCCTGGCCATGTCCGCCTCAGCTGTCATGCTGCCTGCCGGCCCCGTGCCGTCCCCTCCTGTCATCTGGCCACGGAGGACGCGGGACACGTCCCCGTGCCGTCCCCTCCTGTCATCCGGCCCATGGAGGACGCGGGACATGGCCCCGTGCTGTCCCCTCGCTGTCATCCTGCCCACGGAGGACACGACCCCACAGCCCAGGGCCCTGCTCCTGTAGCTCCGCGCCCACGGACCACCACGTCCCCCCGGAGACCCCTCCTTTGGGGAGCTAGTTTGCCGCGTTCCTGTGCCACCGCGTGGACAGACGCTCGGCCCACACAGACCCCGTCACCCCGCACCTGTGCCGCCTCGCCCGGCTGACTCTCCCGGTTGGCGTGACCCCCTCTGGGAGGCCTGCTCTGGCCGTGACGTTCTTTACCCCTGTCTGAAATGCCAGCATGTCTCCCCCTCCCTGCCTTGGCCAGACCACTCGGCCGCCCCCGGGAGTCGCCAGGGGTTGGGGTGTCCTGAGGTGGCCGGCCTGGTGGACGGCCCTCTGTCCCCCATGTCCTACCGTGCTCTGTCTCTCCCCTCCCAGGACAGCAGGGTCTAACCAGCCTTCACTCCTTGTCCCGGTGCTGCCCAGAGCCCCTGCTCCCACTCATGCCCGTGTCCGAGGCGACGTCACGTCCCCCCAGGGTGGGGCTGGCCTGCTCGCCGCCCGCCCTGCGTCCCCCATAAACCCGCCCGCTCACGAATTCACCGACGAGCAGGTGTTGGCGGCACCCCCTGGGCCCTGTGGCCTGGGCACACCCAGCAGCTAGGGCCACGCAGCGAGTGAAGGAGGCCTCGGGCCACAGCAGGGGTCCCCGGGGCCCCCGGAGACGAGGTGACACGTAGGTGGCATGAAAGGGGAGCAGTCCTTTGTCGGGGCAGCAGGAGGACCAGTGTCCCCAGGGGGAGGGCCAGCGACCCCGGGGGAGAGCCAGCTGAAGCAAGGCCATGGCTGGACAGGCCCAGGCAGATGCCCCGCGGGGTGGCCCCAGGGAGGACGGAGAAATGGCCGAGGGGTTGCCGACGGGGCCCCACTGATGCTGGGGCTGGCCTGGGCCGCTCCGAGGGCCTTGCTGGGGGAGAGAGAGAGCAGGGGTGGGGGGGCATGCTGGGGCCTTGGATGGGATCTTGCTGTCAGGGGGACACCCCCAAACCTCCTTCCTGATGGTGGTGTCAAGCACTGCCCTGAGGAGGCAGGAGACGGCCCGGATGCCAGCACCAGCAGCCTCAGAAGGGGCTCTGGCCCCAGAGCACGGGGCTGGGGGCCAGGGGTCAGGGCTGTGTGCTGTCCTCCCGGGGGGAGGGGCTCCCTGTGACTGACCGCAGGGGCTCCGGGGCCCGCGAGGTCCCAGGCTCAGGGATGGGGGGCATGTCCAGCTCCACGGGGACTTTGGGCCACCGGGGCAGCTCTCTGGGAAGGGCCTGCGGGGACATGAGGCTCAGCACCCGGCCTTTACCGGCCAGATGGCCCCGGGCCCCATCTGCCCTCTCGGCCCTGCTTTAATTTCTGCGTAAGGTTCCCGGGGGCCAGAGGGGGGGGCTGTCTCCGCTATGCTAATGGACTTATGCACGCTCGACGAGCACATCGGCGTGAGGCTGGCCGGGAAGGAGCCTGGCGGGGTCCCCGGCTGCCGCGATCCGTCACTGTCCAGTGTGGCTGGAGCCACGGGCGCCGCAGCCCCCGCACTGCAGGTGCAGCTCCAGGAGGAGGCTCGCAGGTGCACCTGCAGGTGAGGGGGCCCGCCCACCTGGACGGCTGCGGGGGCGGGCCCTGGTCCCGGAAACTGACCAGTACGTGACGCTGGCACAGCCACTCGACCTCTCTGGGCCCCCACGCCCCGACCTCGGCCACAGGGTCGCTAACGGCACCTGGCCCACAGGTGCGCCGTGAGGAGGAAGCCAGAGGGCCCACGCCCAGCCGCCCGCCAGCCCTGGCACGCAGAGAGGACCCGGCATGCGGCGTTCACTGCCGTGGAACCCCTGGGGTTCCACGAGTCGTAGATTGGGAAGCGCTGCCCAAGTGCGGGCTTCTCTGCAAGGAGGGGTGGAGATGGCCTCCCCGGGGGTGGGCGTGGCGCTGCGGGGCGGGGGGCCCCTGGTCGGGGCCTGGCAGGGCCTGGCGGGCTCCCTGGTGGGACAGGCGAGAGCTGGCTGTTCCTGCAGTGTGGACGGCCTCTGAAGGCTGGCCGCAGCCTCCTCTGCCCCAGGCCCGTCCTGGGGCCCGAGAAGGAAGGGTCCAGGGCACTGTCCAGTGGCACCGTCCAGCCTTCGCCCAAGGGCAGGGGGTCCACTCTGGGCCGGCCCGACTCCTTGGAGAGGCGTCTCTCCTCGGGCCCCTGCAGGGGGCCTGCTGGACCCTGTCTGTCTCTCGGGGCTGCTCCCCCCACACCCCCCACGTTCCCTCACGCCCCCACGCTCTGCCACGCCACCCCACGCTCCCCCATGCCCCCATGCTGCCCGCACGGGCTCGGCTGCCCGTGGGGAGGAGTAGGGTCCTTGGTGGAGCCTGGTGCCCACGTCCCCTCTGCCTCCTTCCGGCCGGGGGCTGGATGCAGCCCAGCGGGAGTGGGGAGCCCAGGTCCAGTCCGTTTCCGGGGCGCCTCAGGCCCGTCTGGGGACGTGTGTGTGGGGGGCACACGCACGCTGCACCCCGGTTCGTGGTTTATCTGAAAGGCACGCGAGCTGGGGTGCTGCCTTATCCTGCTGCCCAAATGCAAGCCTCACCCTCGGGCCGTTGCGGTTCTGGTCCAGCCAGTGGTGTCCACTTCCGGCCCCGGGGCGAGGGGTCCTCCCTGGGCAGCGTGTGCGGACCTGACCCCTGTCCTGCGGGGCCACGTAGCAGGACCAGCACGTGGTTCCCGCTTGGGGCTGGCAGTGTGGGCCTGGGCGGGGGCGACGGTGGCATGAGTGGAGGTGCCATCCACGGGGGCTGGCAGGGCTGGAGGCCAGGTCACAGCCGGCCTGGGCCACCCCAAGAACCTCTCCCAACCCTGCTCACTCCTCGCCGTCAGCCGCAGGCCAGTGCTGGGCTCCCACGGGCCCGGGGCACCAGGCCTGCCTCTTCCCCCACCCGCAGCCCCGAGCCAGGGCCCTGGGGCCGCCGCTTGGCGTGAGCGGTTGGTGTGTGTCCGTGTGTCCGGTGGACTTGTGGGCCGCCAGCTCCCCCGGCTCAGGGGCCGGGCGTGGCCAGGGCAGGGGGCAGCCCACCCACGGGCCGACCCCATGGGGCCGTGGTGCGGGCGCCACGGACAGCCCGGCACCGCGGCCGAGGGCCCTGAGCGGAGCGGGCTCCCGAAGCCGTCGCCTGAGCCGTGAGGCCGGAACGTGGCCGGGAGGGAAATGTGGAAGCAATTACCCTGAGAGCCGTCACTCGGGCAATTCCCAGAGAGACACCGGGGCCGGCCGCCCCGAGCCCGCTGCACGGCGCCCTGATGAAGCAATTATGGCAAGGGTCCTCCGACTTTGATCTCGATGGGGTAATTTCTACAAAAACATCACGGAGTGATAGATACCCATAACTCAGGGTCCTTAATTGTACTTAATTTGTTTGGAATACGAGTGTGCATTTAATTAAACGCCAGCTCAGCCCGCATGCTTCGAGCGGGGCTGTCAAGGAAAATTAAGACCTAGTTTGCTTTCAAAGTTACTGGTTTTTATCAGGCAAGGACAGCGGCCCTCGAACAGAAGGTTAGAGATAATTAGGCTGAGAGCCGCCGCGAAGGAAGTGGAGGGAGGGGCCGCTGCCAGGAGGGGGTGGGGGGCATGGGGAGGAGGGGGTGGCGCTGGGGGGCCGCACGGCCCCGCCCCGTCCAGACCCAGGAAGCCAGGGCGTCAGAGCCCCTGGCCCAGCCGGTGTCGGACACTGGGGCTTGTCCAAGCCGAGGCCTGCGGGGCACTCGGCCCTGCGTCCCATCGGGCGGGACCTGCTTCTCGGCTCTCCGGCTTCGGGTGAGTTTCAGCCACAGCGACACACTCGAGACGTGGAACACGACCCGGCCCACCCCTGGGTGGGGAAGCCGAGGCACGGGGTGCGAGCCTGTCCCGGTCCGGCGTCATAGCACGGCATTTCTCCCGCCTGCCGTGCGTCCGTGCGGCCGTCGCTGTCGTCCTGTCTCGCCCTGGGTGCTCGGCGCCCCCGTGAGCGGATCAGGGAGGGTGCTGGGGGATTCTGAGCACACGTGGGTCCAGCCAGCAAACCCGAGCACCACCCCTGGGTGCAGATGAGAGAGGACGGAGGGCGCAGCCCAGCCGCACGCAGCACACGCTGGAACCCTGGCTCCCGGATGCCCAGAGGTTGACACATGCGCAGACGTGACCCATGCGCAGACCGGAGGTCGGCACATGCGCAGACGTGACCCATGCGCAGACCACCCCCACAGAGGTGCACGCAGCACACACATGCACACACGCAGATACATGTACATGCACCGCAGACACACGTGCACACACCACAGACACACGTGCACACAGCACACACATGCACACACCACAGACACACGTGCACACAACACACACGTACACACATGCACACACCACAGACACACGTGCACACAACACACACGTACACACATGCACGTATCACAGACACATGTGCACACAACGCACCGGCACACGGGACCTGGGCTCACCAGGCTCCCTGACCTCGCTCGCGGCCCAGGTGCTGGGCTGGGGCCTGGCTGACTCTCCAGCCGCCCCCACTGTCTGCTCCCCACTTGGGGACAAGATGCTGAAGCTGCTGAAGACCTAAGAAGAGCTGCCCCCCAACCCTGGCCGACCTCACTCCCGGGGAGACGGGCCGGGGCGTCACCCACACGCTGGGGTCACTGGGCGAGCCCTGGGCTGGGTGGCTCTGACCGTCCCGCCCTTGGCCTGGACTGCGGGTCCCCGTGACTGGTCCTGGTGGCCTAGCCCGGGAGGGTGTCCCGACAGTGCCCCGGTGCCGGCGCCCTCACCCCACGAGCTCCACCTCGGCCCCCTCCCTGGCCCCTGCTGAGGCCCCTGTCCCCTCGTGCTGGAGGCAAAGTGTGTCCGTGCCCGATGGCCCGTCCGTCCCTGCAGTCCACGGGCTTGTCAGTGAGCGTCCTCTCAGGTGACGGAGGTGAAGTCACGTGTGACTGGAGGAGACGGGTTCACACTTGGAGGTCTGGGACCCTCAGTGGCGTTCACAGCTTGTGACGGCTTCGGCGAGAATGGGCTTTAAGTCGGGGTCCCTGGCGGGAGGAACCGGGGCCTGGCGCAGCCGCGGCCACCAGGTGGTGGCCAGGCGGGTGACGTCCTGCGGGGGCAGCGGAGGGGCTGCTGTGAGCCCGGCCCGCCCGAGGGTCCTGCTCCTCGTCCTCCAGGGCTGCTGCCTCCCCTGGCGGGAGGCCGTCACCGGCAGGGAGCCCCGGGGCCGCGGAGCCCGTGCTTGGCGACTCGCAGACTCCGAGGACAGCGGACGGCGTGAGAGGGGCCCGAGACGCAGCCGAGTCCGGCCGGCCCCTGGGGCGACCGTCTTTTCTCCTTCTCGGTTTTGCTCCGAACGTCAAACCGCTCGAAAAAATAAAGTCTATGAAGAAAAAGCACCTCGTCGGGGTTGGTGAGGCCTGAGTGACAGGACGTGTGACATGTGTGCCCGGCACGCTCGGGGGTCCAGGAGCGGAGGCTGCGGCCAGCGCGGCTGCCGGCTCGGGACGGAGGAGGCCGTGTTGCCAGCGGGAGCCAGCACAGGGACAGGCGGACGGGGACAGGGACCCGGAGTCCACCGAGAAGCGAACGGGCCAGGGCTGGGGGCGCTGCTCCGGGCCCTGCAGGCCGGCGGCGGTGGGGCCGGAGCCCGGGCTGCGTCCCCCGAGTCTCAGCCCCGCGCTCTGCGGGCTGAAGGTCTGTGACAGCGTCTCCCTGGGGGCCGCGGGGCGCTTGGCGGCTCTCGGAATTGAGTGTGGATCTTTGTTAGTGGCCAAGCATACATCTTTTAAATTATAAATCGATAAATAGTTAATTCAGGAATAGAAGTCTCTTGAATATTTCATGCTGCCCACATGGCCGCCCTCGGCCCATGCAGATGGAGTGATGGCGGGGGCTTCGGTGCCAGTGTCGCCCAGACCCCCGGCAGCTGCAGGGGCGTGGGCCGGGGCCCGGCCTCACCCTGGCCAGCGCTGGCACATCCCCGATGCCCAGGAGGTGACCTCCGACCCCACAAAATCCCACTGCTCCGGGCAGAGGGGCTGCCCTGCGTGTGGTCAGCTGAGGTCAGGGGCGACAAGCAGCCACTGACACAGAGCCACTTCCGGCTCAGAAGCCAGTGCTGGCCGCGCCCCTCCCCCTGGGCGGCGTGGCTGGGGCCCTCCCTGACCACGCCCTCCGAGCCCTCGGGGCTGTGGCCCTCGGGGCTGTGGCTGCGGGGCATCCTGCCGAAGCTGGCCTTTGTCTAGTCAGCACCTCTGGCCACCACCGGGTGTGGGCAGGGCAGGTCCTTGGATAGCCAGCCCGTGGGCGGCCTGTGCTGGCTGCTTGTGGCGGTGTGTGGGGGGGCATGGTGCTGGGGGCTTCAGGCCCACGGAGCCGCCTCCGCCCGGGGCGCTGGCCTGAGGTGGCCACGGGCAGAACTGTGGAAGCCAGGAGTGCAGCCCGCCGGCCAGCCAGGGGTGGCCGGTGGCCGCTCAGCATGGCTGCTGCTGGGGGCGGGGGCAGGGCCCACCCTTGCTGGGGGCCACGGGGTGGAGAAGCGGCAGTCCAGGCAGGGCGGGCTGGTGGGCCTGGGCACCCCTTCACTGCCTGGAGCCCCTGCCCCGCCCCTCATCCCCAGAAACCCGCTGGAGGGCATTGTCCCCGTGTCCCTGGACCCGGGCCCTGGAGGGGTGCGCTGCACGCGGGGTCTCTGGGGGAGCCCCGTGGCGGGGGGTAGGGGTGCGCTGCGGGCAGGGTCTCCGGGGGAGCCCGGCGGGGGGAGGGGCGTGCTGTGTGCGTGCCTGTGTGTCTGTGTGCGCCTGCGCGCTGTGGGCGGGGTCTCCGGGGGAGCTCGGCGCGGGGAGGGGTGTGCTGTAGGCGGGGTCCCCGCCTTGCGTCTGAGCCTGAGGTGGGCTTGGGCTCCTTGTCTCTGTGGCCGCGCGGGTACCGCCCGCGGGGGTCTGGCTGGAGACGGGTGGCTGTGTGCAGACCCCGCCCTCTCTCCGTGGGGTCGGGAGGCGGGCGCCCCGGGGAGCCCACCAGTCTGGGGCCGCGTCGGAGGCGCGGGCGTCACCCGCGGGGACCAGGATGTCGGGAGCTCGGGGTCCACGGCCTTTGTCCTGGCCCTCGAGGCCCCAGGAGCCGGGCCGGCGAGCGCCCGAGGGCCCGTGGCGCCCGCGGGGCAGAGGGCAGCCCCCGCCCCCGGCACGGGAGGCCCCCGAGCGGGCGCCTGGTCCCCGCAGCCCTGCCCCCGCCGGGCTGTTAGCCCCGCTGACAGAGCTGTTACAGTGACAGTAGATTAATATCTCTTTAATCAGCCCAAATGAACACGGCACGCTGGTGACAGTCCAATTTTCTGCTGACAGATTGTGGCCCATCGAAGCCCGGCGCTCAGCTGGTCTTTGTTTCTGCCAGAGATAACTCAGCGCGGGGGGCCGGGCCGCCGCCGCCCGCCCCGTAAATCTCCGCTCCCGCGATCCCCTCCCCGCTGTCAGGCCGGCCGCGGCCGCACGCGCCTCTGCAGGCCGGGCGCTGGAGGCCACCGCAGGCCGGGCGCACGCGTCCACAGGCCCCGCTGGGCCCGCGGCCTTTACTGCGAGTGGGCTGCGGGGGTCTCAGAGTGTGTGGGTGTGCACACGCGTGTGATGTGTGTGTCAGTGTGCATGTGGGTATGTGAGCATCATGTGTGGTGTGTGTGTCAGGTGTGCACGTGTGTGTGTGTGAGCACATGCACGTGTGTGCAGTGCACGTGTCTGCATGTGCACACGTGTGGGGTCCGAGCGCCAGCACAGGCTTCGTGTGACTCCGGCCACCTCTTCCGGTGGCGGGGAGTCCCTGTTCTTCCCCGTTTTCTCTGGGATTTGGGGGACAGTCCAGCGACCTGGAGGGTGGATGCCGGGGGCACAGCTGCTGCGGGCCAGGGGTCAAACTCCTTCTCAGGGGGGCTCTGGGTGCTGCAGGGTGGTGCTTCCAAGTGTGATCGTGTCATCAGTGTGGCCCCCATATCCACCAGCCACTGCCCTCAGGGTAGCTGGGGTGCACCCAGCCTGTTGGCGGCCCCCTCGGGGGGCCCATCCCAGAAGCCGCACGCACCCCTACTCAGCCTGCCCTCGGGACCAGACTCCTGGGGGGTCGGAGGGCCGTGAACGCCATCTCGGCAGCAGCCGGGGCCTCTGCCCCGACCTTCCCCTGCGTCCTTCGCCTGGGTGGTGGCGGGGGGGGGGGCCCTCCTGGGGGATGGGCCCGGAGAGTCAGGGGCTCCCTTCCAGGGCGGGCTAGCTTCCCTGTCAGATCCTTGCAACTGCTGCGAATTCTTTCCTAAAAAAAATTAAATTAAATTAAATTAAAAAAAAGAAAAAAGAAAAGGCCAGGTCTGAGAAACAGTCATCAGACGTCACGCTTCTGGTGTCTCGGGGAGGGGACACAGAGGTGCCGGTGTCGGCGTCAGGCCCCGGCTGCAGGTGCCGGCCCCGGCTGAGCCCCAGCCGTAGTCCCGGGCACCAGGGGCCGGCCCTAGCCCCGGCCGTGGTCCCACCCAGCCCAGCACGCACCTGTGCCCGCTTTGTACCGTTCCCTCGGGGGCTGGGAGCCTCGCCCCCGCCCTACCCTTACTGGACCCCCACGACGGATCGAGCTGACGGGGGGATGGGAGGGGGCTGCTGGGGCTTCGCCGCCCCCCCCTCCCCAGACGCTGTCCACGTCACTCAGCACGTCGCTCAGCACACACTCCTCGAGCCGGTGCCCCCGCCTGGCCCGTCCTGGGGTGTTCGCAGCCCAGGGGGAGACGGTGTGGAGGAAGTCACCTCCTGGCGGCCTGTCCCGAGAGGGCTTGGTGGCACGCTCCTCAGACGTCACCAGTCACGTGCGGCACCACTGCGTGAAGACGAGGAGCCTCCAGGGACAGTCACCGCCCAGGGAGGGTGTGGGTCGGGCCCTCCCTCCCTCCCTCAGAGGCCCAGAGTGTTGTGCCCAGCTCAGCCCCCGCTGCCTGGCCAGGGCATGGGTCCCCGCCAGGCAGGCGCGCCACACGCCTGAGGCTGCACCGCTCAGCATGTGTGTGAGGTCACAGCACGTGTGGCCGTGCCGAGGGCCAGGGACGAGGGGCCCGTGAGAACCTCTTCTTTCCCTGGAATCCAGGGGGTTGACGATCGTCCCTGGTCACCCCTGCACGGCCACCAGTGGGAACAGAGGGGACTCTCCTGCCAGCTCAGGGTCCCTGGGTGGGAGAGCTTCCCCAGGCCTGCTGGACGAGGGACGGGAGAGCTGGGGCCCTGGGGCTCCTGGGCCACTTCCTTCCGGGCAGCAGAGCCACTGGGGCCACTTCCTGTTCCAGCGCCATGCCCCTGGCCGGGCATGGAGGGGCCTCTCCCCAGAGGCCGGCGGCTGGAGCAGTGGGGGACGGGCCTGAGAGACAGGAGCTGCAGAGGCTGGGGCTGCCACCCTCAGCTTCACACGTCCACACACGCGTGCACACCCACACACCCAAATATACAGACACGTGCGGTGCACACACATGTGCACACATGCACCCAGGTGTGTGCCTGAACACACACAGAGACCGCACAGTTCACATGCGCGCACACACATGCAACACACACACATGCACACACGTGTGCGTGCATGCACACACTTTTGAGACCTCACCAGGTTCCCGGCCCTCGGGTCACAGGCACGGGGCCGGGTGCCGTCCGTGAGCCGTGGCGGAGCAGCAGCCTGTGGGCTCACGTGCGGCTGCAGGGTGCGGGGAGCACCCGGCGGTGTGGGCTCACGTCGCGCCCGGCTCTGGGGGTGCGCCCTCGGCCGTGCCCATCCGCGTCCCTCACAGGCCGTCGTCCACACTGCTCAGGTGCCCAGCGTGGTGCCAAGGCCAGGAGCCGGCTGAGCCGGTGGGGGCTGCGCAGTCCCGAGTCCCCGGGAGACAGATATGCCCCCTGCCCCCCAGAACCGGGACTGAGGCCTCCCGTCCCCGGTGGGTCCTGACCCAGGGCCGGGGCGCCCCGCCCGCCGTCTGCGGCCCCCCCGGCCCCCCTGGACGCCCCCGGCCCCCTCGCCGCAGACAGCCTGGCATTTCCCGCCCGGCCATGCTTTTTTCTCCCTGTCACGTCAACAAGCACGACCGTGTCCCCTGACAGACGGAAATACCAGCCCTCGAGCCGGGGACAAAGCGGCTTTACACTCTTAACGCGCGGCGTTAATGGAAATACAATGCGAGACCCCCCTTCTAACGGGGTTCCATCAGAGAGGAAGTGCCCTAAATAATAAATAAGGCACCTGTGCTTCGGTCCTGCCCGCGTGAATATTTAAAACATGCAAAAACGTGGACGATGCATTTGCTGGGGACGAGGAAACGCTAGTTTAACCCCAAATGCGTGGGTGCGGGGGGTGCGGGCAGGGGACGGGGGACGGTGGCGGGCCCCGGCCGCCGCGCGCTCAGCCCCCTCCCCGCCCCGCAGCCACCCTCTCCCGGGCCGGCTGCCGGTCTGCCCTTGGCAGATTTGGGGAGCCCCAACACACCCCGCTCCCCCTCTTTCTGCTCTCCTCGGTCCTGGCCACCTGGACGCCGAACCCCGTCATTCAGCGCCCACTGGGTGCCTCGCCCCCGGCTGCGAGTGGGCCGGGCTGCTGGGGGGAGCACCTGGGGCTTCTGGGGGGAGCCCCCAGGGCTGAAATACTAGGAACCTCTTCTCTCCGGGGTCCCTGTGTCCCGGGGTGTTCACTCGAAGGCTCTGGGACGGCTCCTCCTGCCTCTTTGGCCGACGGGGGACTCTGGGTGTTCCCCGGCTGGCGGCCCCGTCACCCGCATCTCTGCCCCTGTCATCAGGTGGCCTCTTCGCCCCGTGTCCCTGTCTCCTGTCACAAGGACGCCAGTCCTGCTGCACGAGGAACCCCATGACAGCACCCACAGCCTTCCTGGGGACTCGGCAGGGAGCTGGAGGCCGAGGGGTGAAGTGACGCTCTCAGGGTCCCTCTGCCCGCGGGTGAGTGTGGGGCCAGACGGCCGAGGCCCCGGCAGGGTCCTGTGAGGGGACCGCCACCTCCCCGCCTCATGTCAGCCACTGGACGGGGTCCTCCTGATGAGCTGGCATTCATTCCCCCTCACGTGGATGCCCGCGTCTGGGGGTCGGGTGGGGGGAAAGTGCTGGGCGTGGCCGTCCCCCCGGGGCCCTGCTCCCCGCTCCCCAGCTGAGACACCAGACGGGCCAGCGGACACCTGCTTCTCTGCGGCCCAAGCCCTGGACCGCGTTCGCGCCTGCCCAGCTGGGCCACCTGGGGCACGGCCGGTGTTCCTGGCCTTCCCTTTCGTCACCAGGAGGTGGCCCTCAGGAGGACACTGCCCCTGTAGAACTTTCTAGAAAGGCTTCAGAAGAGAGGGGTGTTTTCCGGGGCGCAGTCGGGCCTCCCGTGCTGATGCTGCCAATGGTGATCCTGGCTTCGAGGGCCAGCCTGCCACGTCCCCGACCTGCAGTGAGGCTGCCACGCCGAGGGGCCGGGCGGTCAGCAGGACCCACTGAGGCTGGAGGCCGGGTGGACAGCTGGTCAGGGCTCCAGCCCGCCCAGCCCTCGTGCTGCCCCTTGGGGGGTGTGCCTGGGGTCAGTTTCCATGGCAACGAGCTTTGCAACACTGCCCCGCAGGCCAGAAACCCAGCACTGCTTTTAGGGACAATTCCTTCTGTCACCCACGTGGGGGGGGGGTGTCCAGGGCCTCCCTGGGAAGGCGCGGCGGGAGGCCGGCCCCTCACGTCGGGGCGTTAATTATAAACCGCGGTCACATCGGTGGCCGGCCCGGGCTGCGCCCAGCAGACCACCAGCCAGGTCAGGCCAGGGGACTGTGTGTCTTCGAGGCTTTGTGACCGAGGACGGCCTGGGCATCCTGGCCAGGAGGGGACTTCAGGCCCTGGGTGGCAGCCTGGGGACGAGAGGGAGCACTGCGCGTGTGCTCCAGTCCCCCCGGGGCCGGGGAGACACGGAGGCCCGTCCAGCTGCAGTCCCTGCCCCACCTACCCCGTCCCTTCCTTCATAAAGCCAGCTGGGGCCCAGGAGGGGGCCTTTGGGGGAGGGGCCGGGGGTCCTACGTGGCTCCCGGCGCAGCCGCCGCGGCCGGCCCAGACCGCTCTCATCACGGCCGGCGAGCGCCGGTGAGGCCGCGGCTCTGACGCCGCCGGCAGCACCGGGGCGGGACGGCTTCACGGCGGCGCTTTACGCGCTCCACGTGCGCCATAAATATTTCCATAAAAACATGCATTAAACTATAAACGTGGGCCCCAACATATCCCACGTCGGGGGCGGGGGAGGAAACCCACAGCAAAGCCATGTGCCGGCTGCCGGGCGCGAGCAGCTGCTGCGGGGGGCCGCCCGGCCCCTCCCGCTGGCTGAGGGGGGCGGGGACTCGGGGCTCCACGCCTGCCCGCTGGTTCCTGGCTCTGCCGACGGCTGCGCCCCGGCCCCGCGGCTGGACCCCCCCACCCAGCGGTCAGTGTCTGGGGGAGGAGCCTCCTCTCTGGGGGGACACAGCTGTGTCTCCTCTGACCCCTGACCTCGCAGCCCCCGAGTCCCGGCCAGGCCCAACGTCATGGTGGCCCTGTGTGGCAGGGCCAGGGTCCCCTCTCTCACCATCTGTGCTGTGCATGGCCTGCTAACTCGTCCATACTGCTGGCTGCCCCACCCGGAGGTTGGCCCAGAGAGGGTTAGCCACTGCCTGAGGTCACACAGCAAGTGGATGAGTTGGGGTGTGAGCCTGCTGCCCGGCGTCAGACCCCTGAGGTCCCTGAGGACCCGTGTTGCCAGAGGTGGGCCCCCCCCTCCGGCCAGCTCTTACCACGCCAGGCCCATAGGCCCCTTCTGGCTGCCCTGGACGCTCGGCTGTGCCCGCCCCTCCGGCCACCCCTGCCGGGGGCCCCCTCGGTTTCGAGGGGCCACTCTGCTTGGTGAGTGCTGTGCCTCCTGGGGTCTTGGCCCCGGCTGGGGTGCTGGGAGGGCTGCCGGCCACTGGAGGCCCCGTGTCCGGGATGTGCCTCTCTCCCCAGACCTGCCGGTTCTGGTGACCGGGGTGAGGGGCAGCCGTCCACGCAGCCGCCCTGTCCTCGCATCCTGGACACTCCCACCATGACTCTTTCTGGAAGCCCCATGAGCACAGTGAGCTCACTGTTCACGCAGGTCTGATGTTCGTGTGAGGCAAGGCGGGGGGTGTGTGTGGGGGTCCGTGCGGGACCCAAGGGGGGAGCAGGGCAGCCTGACCTGGGCGGGGGACACAGGGAGCGTCGGGTGCCAACAGGGACCAGGGACCCCGGAGGAGGGACGGCGGAGCTGGGGCACCCACAGGTGTCACCAGCTCCTGCAGGTCAACAAAGACTGTGGCACTCAGACACAGAAACGGGGCGGGGGGACAGCACGCAGTCGGGGTCCCCCTCCCCCTGCTGTCCTCTTAGCCCCGCGTGTCCATCGGCAGCTTCCGGCTCCAGCCTCCGAGTGACCGGGGCACCCAGGTTGTGTCCCCACACGCTGAAGCTCGTGCAGACTCTGCAGCTTCACAGAGTGAGCTGAGGGGGCAGCTGCAGGGCCGCGGAGGAAATATGGGGGGGACGTCAGCTGTGGGGCGAGGCTCCCCGGCCGTGGGGGCCCTGGTCCCAGGTCTGGGTGGGAGGGGGCAGTGGGCGCCCAGTGAACCTCGGCACCCGGAGCCCCCTGGTGGCGAGTGGCCGCCACTGCAGGGGCCCGTTGCAGGGCCACCCCACCCGTCCCTGCGGGGTCCGCCTTCCCTGAGTGTGGGCCCAGGGCGGGGGGCGGCCAGGCAGGGTGGCTCAGCTACACCTGGATGCAGATCAATAATGAATAACGTTTTAGTGTAAGAATGTCCCATGCCGAACTCAGGACAAACGCTAAAGACCGAATCGCCCAGCTGAGATCCAGGGCCCCGGGCGGCGTGCGGGGCGGCGTGCGGGGCGGCCTGCGTGTTACCTGGCAGCGCTAGCGGAGGTCTGTGGACGGAAGGAGAGAGACGGCGAGACAGACGCGGGGACAGCACGGACGCCCGCGGGCCCGGGGTGGGGGGGGGGCGGAAGGGCCCGGAAGGGCCCGGGAGAGCGCGGGTGCAGGGTGCGGGGCGCGGGGCGTAGGCACAGGCGTGGATGCAGGGCGCAGGACTTGGGGCGCAGGCGCGGGGCACAGGCGCTGAGCGCGGGGCGCAGGCGCGGGTGCAGGGCGCAGGGTGTGGGGCGCAGGACGCAGGGTGCGGGGCGCAGGTGCGGGGCACAGGCGCAGAGTGCGGATGCAGGGCGCAGGGCGCAGGACTTGGGGCGCAGGCGCGGGTGCAGGGCGCAGGGTGCGGGGCGCAGGACACAGGCTTGGATCCTGGGCTCGGGCGGTGCCCCCCGCCTGTGCTGTTCGGGCGCCGCGGTAACGGCTGCTCACACGGCTTTGCAGCGATGTCACTGACGCACCACAGCCCGCGCACGCGAGCGTAAGAGCCGCAGGACGCCCGCGGCTACGGCTACGTGCTGACGTCACCGCGCACGGCGGCGTTGCGGGGCTGTGCTGCTGCCCCCGCCCACGCCCGTGCCACGAGGGCTGGGCGGCCCCGGCAGCCCCTCTCCTGGGTGCAGGAAGCGGGGTCTCCGGTCTCTTCCAGGAGCGTGTGCCCTGGGGCGTCACAGCTGTTTCCGGGGACCTCTCCCGGTGTCAGTGGGGCAGCTTCCAGAATAGTCCGTGGCTGGGCCTGACGTGGGGTCCTCAGACAGTGGGCTGGGGCGGGGGGAGGGCTCCGGGGCATTTTCTCTGCCGGGAAAAATTTGAGGAAGGGGGTGGCGGATCCCTGGTCCCCAGCGCGAGGTGGCCCCGGAGCCCCCCTCCCTCGGGGGGCAGGGGGACGTCCTGGGGACAGGCAGCGCCCCGTGTGTGGTCCCAGGCACCCGGGGCTGTGGGGCTGGAGGCTGGGGCCCTCCGTGGTCCCCGTCCTTCCTGCCGCTCTGAGGGCGGGAGACCCGCCCTCCCCGTGGGGGACACCGGCCCCCCCCTTTCGTGCTGCATCCCAGCCTCCAGCCAGCGCGTGAAAGTCGCCGGGGGAGACATCTCGTCGGCTGATTTCAGATGAGAGCAGAAACGTGCCCGCGAGCCAGTGGAGAGGGGCGGGGGGACCCCGGCCACCCCAGCCTCGGACTTCATGTCCAGCGGCCAGGAATGCACGCCGATGCTCTCGGTGGCTCCGGGGTGTCCCCGAGCTGTCCCGTTCCATCCACACGAGCGGCGAGGACCCGGAAGTGGGGGGCATCTGATCCCCCGATCTCGCCCGTTTTAAGGAGAGCAAAGGGCCCGCTCCCCAGAGCCGCGGCACCGCGGAGGCCCCGGGCATCCGTCCCCAGCTTCCTGACTCATGGCACTGACACCCCGCCCCCCCAGGAGGACGCCACACAGGGTCCTGGGGCCCCGGGGCGACCACAGCCCTGTGTGGCTGTCCCCGTGAGCGCCGTGACCCGCCGGCAGCCGGATGGCGCTCTGTGCCCCGTGCGATTCGCCACGCCGTGCAAGGCCTCGCAGCCCCCGTGTCCCCCAGATCGGCTTACGGCGGGGTCGGTGTCAGCGTCATGCTTTGAAACGTTTAAGAAACGGTGTTTACGGCCTCAGATCTTCACGGTTTGCAAGGCCAGACACTCCGCCGGCCTTGGCGTGGGCTGGACCGATGTTTGAAGTTTGGGGAGGGCCCCCATCATCGTGTCCCAGCGGTGAGAACGGCCGTGGAGAAGGCACCCCCGTCCCTCCAAGCCGCTCCACGTCCCGGCTCCGTGTGGAAACGCACTCTGCTCGCGGGCACGGAGTTGAGCACGCAGACTCGGGGTGCTTTGAGACGAGTTTGGACTCAGCTCGCCCGCTGCAGCACCCCCAGGGGCCCGCGGAGGTGGGCGTGGCTGCAGCCCCCCCCATGAGGCCTGGGACACAGGCTCCCCAGTGCAGGGCCCTGGGGTGTGTGTGCACACGCGTGCATGTGTGAGCGGTGTGCACAGGTGCACGCACAGCTCGGTCTGTGTTCCGCGGTGTGTGGGGGGCCGAGGGGTATCCCCCTCGGGCTTGCTGGGCAGGGCGGGGTGGGGCCCAGCCAGAGGCTCCCCGCAGGGTGGTGGGGGAGCCGGGCTGTGCTCGCTCACACTCGGCAGCGTGAGTGCGGCCCGTGCACTGACCTCACAGCACCGCTGCCGTTTTAACTGCTGCGGGATCCCCGTGCGGGGCCGGGACGGGGACGTGGGCAGTGCCTGGCATCCTGGCTGCCTCTCATGAGAATCCCAGTGAGGGCCCTCCCCGCGGGCTGGACGGAGCTCAGAGCAGGGGTCCGCGCTGCAAGCAGGGGTTCCCAGGACCTCCCGCCGGCCCAGGACCCCGCGCCGAGCCGCGGCCAGCGGGCATCTGTCTGCCCCATCCTGGACAGGCCTGAGAGCTGAGAGCTGGCGGGCTCAGCCTTTCATTCCCGCCGAGCTGGCCTGAGGCAGCCCCCGGCGCGCCTGGACGGACCACGTGTGTGTCGTGGCCGTCTGCCCTTCATGTGGCCGGCTGCTGGCTGTGGGTCAAGGCCGCAGCCTGTAGCCCGGGTGTGAGCCCCGTCCCCAAACCCGAGCAGAGTCAGCCACAGGAAGAGCCGGGGGCTGTGCGAGGGCTGAGCTGGGTGCCCGGGGAGCGTCTGCAGTGGGCGCTTGTGTACACATGCACACACTCACACAATCACACATGCATTCACATACACACTCAAGCGTACACACTAAAACACATGCATGCACACATACTTTTGTACACCTGCACACATTCACACACACACACACACTCACACATGCACTCTTGCATACACACATACACATGGACACATGCACACACACTTGCACAGGCATGTACACTAACACACGTATACTCCCAGTCACACTTATGTACACATGTGCACACATTCATGCTCACACTCGCACACATGCACATGCAGTCACACACACCTACTCACATGCACACTCACACTTGTATAATAGTACACTCATTCACACACTCATATGAGCTTGCACACACAAGCACACTCACACTCACACACACATGCACTTGCATACTCACACTTGCACACACATGCATGCACACACACGCACTTGTACTCACATATGCACACCCGCACACACCCATGTGCAGACACATGCACATGCAGTCACACACACCTACTCACATGCACACTCACACTTGTATAATAGTACACTCATTCACACACTCATATGAGCTTGCACACACAAGCACACACTCACACACACATGCATACTCACTCACACTTGCACACACATGCACTTGCACTCACATATGCACACCCACACACACCCATGTGCAGACACATGCACATGCAGGCACACACACACGCACATGTACACTCTCACACTTGCTCACATGCTCGCTTCTTGACGTGTGGATGGGCTCCATGCCACCTGGCAGGATCTGGAAGCTGCAGGGGGGTCCCCAGGGTGCCAGGGGCTGCTCCGAGCCCTGGGGCGCCACAGCCATGGTCGGACTCCGGTGGCTGGAGAGGGCAGCGAGGCCCCCACCGCCTCCGGCTGTGGTTTCGGAGGGTGGTGTTCGCCCTCCACCCTCCAGGTCAAAGGCAGCCGTGAAGGTGGGTGAGAGCAGGGAGCCGAGGGCTCTACGGTGTGGCCTCGGGCCTGAGGGCTCCCCTGGGAGCCTGGGGTAGACTGGGGACAGTCATGAGGCTGGCCCCTGGGCGCCTGGCCCTGGTCAGGCAGGAGCGGGGGTGGGGGGGTCCCAGCGTCTCCACGCCTGTCCGCCCGGGGGCCCCCGACGGCCACGCACACAGGTCCCCCAGCTGTGGCCCGGCCCCCCAGCCCCGCCGGGAGGTTGGGACGTGTCAACGCCGGAATCGTTTCAACCAAGAAACCTCCGATTTATTAACTCCGCTCCAGAAGCCAGCGCGTCTGTTATTTATGCTGCTTTGATCTAAAAAGCTGTTTGTTTACGTTTTATGGCGTTATAAACCCCTGGTGAGCAGGCACGATGTTTTTACGACGCCCAATAAGGGCTCTCCCGCGGACGCGTCCGGGGTGGGGAGGGCCTTGGTGGCCCCGTGCCAGGGCCCTCCCCGCCGGGCGCCGATCCGAGCATCTGTCCGCACGCGGCTCGCAGATGTGCCGCCCGCAGAGCGTCTGGGGCGGGGCGCCGGCAGTGGAGTGTGGCGAGGCCCGGCGGCGGGGGCCACAGGTGTGGCCGGGGCATGGCTCAGGCAGGGTGGCTTCTGCGCGGGCCTGGCCAGGGACCTCGTGCGGCCACTCGGCTTTGCGTAGCGCGGGGCGGGGGGGGGTGTCCTCTCGGCTCTGCGCGGGCCAGGGACCTCGTGGCGGGGTCCCCTCGGCTGTGTGCAGGCGGGGAGAAGGGACCTGGTTGCCAACACGGCCGTTAAGCCCCGGGCCCGGGTTCCCTCACCGGAAGCAGACACGGGCGGCGGGCGGCGGGCTCGCGGGAGCTCTCGTCTCCAGGCCTGCGTGAGAGCCGTGGGTGTGGCACTGAGCAGGTGTTCACGGCCCGGCCCGGCCCGCCGGAGTCCCCGACCAGGGTGGGGGGGCAGCCTGGGGCGACCGCACTGCTCTGGGGCCAGGTGAGACCTGGCAGAGAGGGACACCGGGCGGAGGGGAGGAGTGAGCGGATTTTGTCCAGGTGGAGGCCAGGCGTGAGGGGCAGAGGGTTCGGGAAGGGACAGGGACGCCCGGAGGTCACCGGCGTGAGGGGCCCAGCAGGGGTGGGCGGACAGATGCCTCAAGTCTCGCTGGGTGTGGACCCCGCTCTGTCCACCGCACGCAGGAGCGACGGCACATCGTGGCAGCCCTGCCCCCGCCTCGGACACCCCCACCCCGCGCCCGGGCAGTGGTCGTGTCCCGTCTCGGTGACCCGGGGTGCGTGGCTAGCCCTCAGCGTGACGCTGTCACAGCACGTCACCGTGCCTGTGCGTGTGCCCTAGACAAAGGGCCTGGGTCTTCCTCATCTCATGTGACCCGTGGCCCACGGGGCCTGTGGCATGGAGAAGCCACTCGAAGGACACAGGTCGCCAGGGTCCACCCGAGGGCGAGAGGGCGTGTGCCTGAGCGTCCCAGCCTGGCCGCCTCCATCGGACAGCGGGCCCTGGGAGCCTTCTCCACGTACCTGCTGTGGCAGACACGGGGGGTACGGCGGGGAGAGGAGGGAGACCCCGAGACGTGGCCCAGAGAGGGACGGGCACTGGGGACGTGGCGGGAATTCAGGACGTCAGTCGGGGACTGGGGACCCGGACAGGGACTGGGGACGCAGGGCAGGGCGGGGACAGGAACTGGGACATGGGTCAGTGGGGACGCAGGTCCGAGGCCGGCACTGTGCCTGGAGGGGGTGTGGCCCGGCGTTGTCCCAGGGGCTCGGAGGCTGGTGGCACACCGTCGACCAGCAGTTCCCGTGCTGGGGACAGTGTCATTTACTCTCCAACCCCACAGGGAGGCGCCATTGCCACCCCCTTAGCAGCTGAGGAAACTGAGGCAGGGGACTCGGCATCTGGCCCGTCGGCTGCTGGTGGCGGGACTCGGTCCCCACGCCGGCCCCGCCTGGTCCCGGTCAAGGCCAGTGCCGTCCTTCTGCCCCTCCCCCCCGGTTCGCAGACTTCCTCACTTAGGGGGCTGCTCGGCTGTCATAACCGAGAGCCCCCCCGCCATTCTGGGCTGGGTCCCCCTCCCCCAGAGCCATGGAGGACGTGACGACCCCGAGCCGTGGCGTCCTCCGTCCAGTGGCCGAGTGGCCCTGGCCGCGGGTCTTGGCGCAGCCCGCTCCGCTCCGGTCTGAGTCCCCCCGTCGTCCCCGGCCGTGCGGGTGACGGGCCCAGCGTGGGGCGGGCGACGAGAGCGGGGTGCCGGGCGACACACCTGCGCCCGTGGCCGCGAGCTGGCACGCATTAGCCACGGCCCGGCGGCCCCGGCCATGTCCTCGGCCTTCAGGAAACCGGACCCTCGGAGTCCGTCTCAGATGAGCTGCTAATGCTGCAAGAAACGCGGAGAGCATGTTCGGGGGGCCCCCGCTTTATGGCCGCGCTTGAAGTCGGGGTCTGCGGCTGTAACCCGACGCGGGCTGTGCAGCCGCTCTCGGCTGCCGGGGGGTGGAGAGTCCAGACGGCTCCAGCCCCCGCGCAGCTGGGCCCAGCCGAGCCCCGCCCGGGGGGGTGGGGGGCCGTGCCTCTGTGCCCCACCTCGGCCCGCCCGCCCGCCCCCACCCCCCAGGAACGGCCCACACGTGTCCGAGGGCCCCTAACGGCAGCGTCGCAAGAGCCTGTGTGGCTTTCTGGGTGGCCCGGCTTTGTCACCGGGACCTTTTGAAGGGGACCTTGGCCTTGTGTGTGTTCTTCCCAGGAGGCTGGCGGCCCACACCGGGTGCCGTTGGTGGGGGCAGGGCCTGCGGGGCGCTGGGGGCCGCATTCGGCATCTTTGATAGACTGAATCGTTTGATAGACAATTCTCACCTTGAGGTCCTGACCCCCCCGGGGCCTCGGAACGTGACCTCACTCGGGGAGATGAGGTCACACTGCTGCCAGGTGGCCCTCACCCCGTCCGGCCGGGCCCTTGTGAAAGGGGGAGTTTGGGCACAGACGCCACAGGGGGAGGGCGCCTCGTGAGGACGAAGCAGGGACGGGTGACGCGTCCACAGGCCCAGGACAAAGGGGACGCCAGCGGCCGCCGGGAGTTGGGGGAGGCCTGGGGCGGATTCTCCTGCACGACCCCGGAGGGACGCCTGGACCCCGACTCCCGGCCCCAGAGCTGGGGGTGGGGGAAGCTTCCCGGCCGTGGGCCCTGTGGCTATGGACCCTGGATGCTGGCCCCGCCCCGCCCAGCGGGCGCCTGCAGGGCGGGCTTGGGCCCTGCTTCGGGGGCAGGGCTGGCCCCCTCCAGTGGGCCTGGGCGAGGACGCTCTCTGCCCTGGGCCTTTGCTGGGCCACCCATGGCTGGGCCTCACCGTCCAGCAGGGTGCCCTGTCCGGTCACACGGTGGACAGCGAAGCCCGCCCTCCGGCTGCCGCCCACCCTTGCAGAATGAAGACGTGGGCAGGGTGGACGACTTGGGCCCCAGCCCCGCCCTGCCCAGCGCTGCCCGCTCCGTGCTCCGTGCCCCGGGCCCCGGGTCGTGGGCAGGGGCGGCCGGGGGCCTGACCGTGGCGTTGGCCCGGCCTCTCTCACACCGCCCGGGAAGGCACTGCCCACGTCTCGTGCGTGGTCCCCGGTCACCTTCCTCGACTGAGCCCCTGGGGCTAGCCTCTGGTGTCCCGCGGGGCCCCCGGCCGACGTGGGGTGCCATTCCCACAGCCCTCTGCAGCGCACGGGGAGGGGGCGTATGGGGAGGGGTTGCGCTGGGAGTG
>PVKZ01005999.1:15758-35241 GCA_004027375.1 Macroglossus sobrinus | reverse complement strand
CACCCCAGCCTTTGGGGAGCCCTAGGCCAATGAGGGAGACACACCCCAGCCTTTGGGGAGTCTTAGGCCAATGGAGGAGACTCAACCCAACTCTTGGGGAGCCCTAGGCCAATGGGGGAAACATACCCCAGCTCTCGGGGAGCCTTAGGCCAATGGGGAGACACAACCCAACTCTTGGGGAGTCTTAGACCAATGGGGGAGACACACCCCAGCTCTTGGGGAGCCTTAAGCACGTGGGGTAAGCATAGCCGTGTTCTTAGGGAGCCCTTCCCGTGGCCTCAGGCAACTCCAGACTATGGAGGGGACGAGCCCCTGGCCGCAGGGACCCTTGACAGTGGGGGGCTTGGCCCAGGCTCCGGCCCTGCTTCTGTGGCACAGCGTCGGGGAGGGAGGGGTGTGGCAGGGGTCACACAGCCCTGCGCCCCAGCCAGCCCGAGCCCCTGTCCATTCTCCCGCCTCAGCCTGAAGGCCTCAGAGCCCCCCGAACTGGACGAGGATGAGGGTTTCAGCGACTGGTCCCAGAAGCCGGAGCGGCGGCCGCAGGAGCCCCCGTGGGGAGCGAGCCCAGAGGGGGACCCGGAGGAGGAGGAGGACAGGCAAGTGGGGTTCAAGCCGGAGCCGGGCCCCCGGGGCGCAGGGTCTCTCTCTCTCTGCAAGCCCCCCCACGAGCCGTGCCCGAGCGCTGCTCCCCGTCCCAGCCCCCTAAAGGGGCCCCACGGCCGAGAGGGGGGCTGAGGGAGGAAGAGCGCGAGACGGGGCCGAGAGGGGGGCTGCGGGGAGAGGCGCTGAGGAAACCTCACCCCTGGGCCTCGGCCAGCCCAGCTGCGGCCGTGGGTGTTGCCACATCTGCAGCCCGCTTACGTAATGGAGGCCCTGGCCCCCTTCCTCCCCGGGGGCTGGCGGGGGCTGGCGGGGCTGCGTTCCCACGGAGGGGCCCAGGTATTTCCAGATGTGAGGCCCACAGCCCGCCCCGGGGGTGTGGGGAGGGGGGCGGACAGGCCTGCAGATGTGCGGACGTGTCGGCCGGTCTGAGCCGGGCGGGCGGGGGGTGGGGGCCGCTCCCCGAGCCCCCCTTAAGTTCAGGGGGGTTTCTGCCGCTCTTTGCAAGCCTGTGCTTATGGCGCCCATGTGTTGGGGTGGGGGCTGCTCCCTGAGCCCCCCTTAAGTTCAGGGGGGTTTCTGCTGCTCTTTGCAAGGCTGTGCTTATGGCGCCCATGTGTTGTGGGGCTCCAGCTAGGGGGCAGGGTCCCCCGCTGCCTTGAGTGTCTCCAGACCTCCCCCCACCTGAGTCTCCCCCACTCTGAGCCCCCTCCCAGCCCCTCCAGGCAGCCTGGAGCTCCAGCCGAGACCCCCGAATTGTTCCATACCCCTTCCCCGTCCCACCACACCCCGCGAGCCATCTGCCTCCCCGAGGCCGGGGTTCTCGTTCTGCCCACAGTCCCCCCACCCCCCCACACACACATCCAGGCCTCAGTTTCCCCCAGCTGCCTTTCGGGGGGTTGGTGCACACTCGGACTTTCCGAAGTGGGGTTTGGGGTCGGGAGGAGTGTGGGTCCGGGTTCTGCTTCTTTCTCCCCGGCCGGCCAGCGGCAGGCCACCGTCCCCGACAGCAGGGGGCACTTTGTGTCTTCGGTGGAAACCTTTGCTGCTTGCTCTGCGCCCAGCCCCCCGCCCCTGGCGGCCTGGCCCTGCTGGCGGGGCGGCTGAATGGGCCCTCTGTGTGCCTGCCGCGGGCTGGACCCCAGCCCGCCCTGGGCGGTGGGTCTGGGTCGTGGTTGGCACGCACACCAAGGGGCCTGAAATCATGGAAAATGCGACAATTTCCCACCTTCTCCTCCAGGTTCAGTCCCGCTCAGATGCAGAGCTGCCGGCCGCCGGCCGCCCGCGGGCTGGGCCCCCCGATCCCCTCCCCGCCCGCCGCCCACACAGTCGGCCCCTCTCCTTGGGGATGTGCTCGAAGCTGTGCCCCCCACCTCCGCCCCTGTCTGTCCTCCAGCTGACCAGCCCCCCAAACACCCCAGACCCCAGCTCACTCCCGCCACACAGCGCTTTCCCTGGAGCCCACTGCCCCACGCAGAGCAGGGCAGCCTCGGGTGTCCGTTGAGAGAGGGCTGCCCAGCTGGGACTTGGGGCGGTGGACGCCGCTCCCCAGGAGCCCGAGGGATTGGGTCTGGCTTTTGAGACGTTTGCACCCCCTTCCCCAAAAAAGGCTGGGGTCTCGAGACACCTAGCACTCCACTAGGGGTCTGACCAGATGGGGAAACTGAGGCTTGGAAACGGGGGAATTTGAACCTCGGTCGGACCGTGAGCCCCTCCCTCCCTCAGGCCCTGCGGGAAGCAGGACCGGGCCGAGCTGAGCCTGGACGGAGTCTCCCTGGATGAGCTGCAGCTGCACTCGGGGTCCGAACCCCAGGAGGAGCCGGGCCCAGGGGGGCCCTCCGGGGACAGCCAGGCACTGGCTGGGGCAGAGCCGGCCCCGGAGCAGGTGAGAGTGGGGGCCGCACGGGGCCTGTCTCTGCGTGTGGCCTGCACGCGCGGAGGGACCTCGTGGGCCCGGCCCGGGGGGAGCCAGCACCCCCATTCTCAGAGCGTGGTGGGGCTCAGAGACCCCACGTGGCCAACCCTGGCGGCTGAATTGCAGCCCCGAAGTGTGTCCGGGCTGGGAGGGCCCTGGGGCCTGAGCGGGGAGTGTTTGCCCCAGTGGGGGCTAGGAGGGGTGCCGGGGAAGGGGGGCCCCTAGGTCTCACAACCGCAGGTGTTCTGTTCCCAGCACGAGAGGTGCCAGCCGCCCAGGACGCCCAGCCCCCTGGCCTTGGAGACCGCCGCCGGGCAGGGCTCCCCTCCGCTGAGCCCCAGCGCCAATGTAGGTCAAGCCCTGAGCCAGCCCCCACTGTCCCCCAGACGGGAGCACCCCGACGTGGGGCTGGGGAGGGCCGTGCTGGGGCTGAGGCCACGTCCCCGTCCCCGCCCTGCCCACAGGTCATCGCCAGGACCGAGAGCCTGTACCGCTCCGTGGACAGGAGGTGCGTGTGGCCGCTGTCTGGGCTGGGACCCCGCTTGCCCCGGGGCGGGTGGGGAGAGGAGCCGGGGTGGAGATCGGGGACTGAGAGGGCTCTGGTGGGGGCCCCAGCCGGGCACTGCAGCCACGCGGGGGGACGAGGTGCCACCCTTCACTCCCTCCAGTAACAGCGTGAAGAAGTCGCAGCCCGCCCTGCCCATCTCCAAGATCGGCGAGCGGCTGGAGCAGTACACCCAGGCGGTCGAGGTACGTCGGGGCCCCCCGTTCTGCTGGGTCCCCCCTCCATTCATCCAGACACTCGTACATGCAGCCGACGCCCCTCCTTCCAGTCGGGTCCGTCCATCCAGCTGGTGTCCCTCCAACCATCTAATGTCCTTCCATTCAGTCAATGTTACTCCATCCAATGTCCCTCCATCCAACCAACCAGCCAACACCCCTGTATCCAGCCAGTGTCCCTCCATCCAACCAACCAACGTCCCTCCATCCAATGTCCCTCCATCCAGTCAATGTTTCTCCATCCAATGTCCCTCCATCCAACCAACACCCACCAACCAGCCAACACCCCTCTATCCAGCCAGTGTCCCTCCATCCAGCTAATGTCCTTTTATCCAACCAACGTCCCTCCATCCGGCCAATGTCCCTCCATCCAATCAGTTTCCCTCCATCCAATGTCCCTCCATCCAACCAACACCCAACCAACCAGCCAACACTCCTCCATCCAGCCAGTGTCCCTCCATCTAACCAACACCCTCCATCCAACCAACATCCCTCCATCCATCCAATGTCCTTTTATCCAACCAACGTCCCTCCATCCGGCCAATGTCCCTCCATCCAACCAGTGTCCCTCCATCCAGCCGATGTCCCTCCATCCAGCCAGTGTTCCTCCATCTAACCAACGTCTCTCCATTCAACCAACGTCCCTCCATCCAGCCGGTGTCCCTCCAACCATCTAATGTCCCTCCATCCAGTCAATGCCCCTCCATCCAGTCAATGTCCCTCCATCCAGCCAGTGTCCCTCCAACCAGTGTCCCTCCATCTAACCAACAGCCCTCCATCCGGCCAAAGTCCCCCCATCCAGCCAATGTCCCTCCATCCAACCAACACCCAAACAACCAGCCAACACCCCTCCATCCAGCCAATGTCCTTCCATCCAGCCAGTGTCCCTCCATCTAACCAACACCCTCCATCCGATCAATGTCCCTCCATCTAGCCAATGCCCCTACAACCAACGTCCCTCCATCCAGCCAACACCCAACCAACCAGCCAACACTCCTCCCTCTATCCAATGTCTCTCCATCCAACCAACATCCCTCCATCCAACCAGTGTCCCTCCATTCAATGTCCCTCCATCCAGCCAGTGTCCCTCCATCCAACCAATGTCCTTCCATCCAACCAGTGTCCCTCTATCCAACCAGTATCCCTCCATCCAGCCGGTATCCCTCCAACCATCTAATGTCCCTCCATCCAGTCAATGTCCCTCCATCCAGTGTTCCTCCATCCAACCAACACCCAACCAACCAGC
This sequence comes from Macroglossus sobrinus, assembly GCA_004027375.1. Lineage (NCBI taxonomy): Eukaryota > Metazoa > Chordata > Mammalia > Chiroptera > Pteropodidae > Macroglossus > Macroglossus sobrinus. Next base: position 30,700 of record PVKZ01005999.1, on the reverse strand, counting down.
CAACACCCCTGTATCCAGCCAATGTCCCTCCATCCAGCCAGTGTCCCTCCATCCAACCAACCAATGTCCCTAAAACCAATGTCCCTCCATCCAGCCAACACCCAACCAATCGGCCAATACTCCTCCCTCTATCCAATGTCTCTCCATCCAACCAACATTTCTCCATCCAGCCGATGTCCCTCCATCCAACCAACCAATGTCCCTCCAACCAACCAGTGTCCCTCCATCCAACCAATGTCCCTCCAGCCAGTGTCCCTCCATCCAACCAATGTCCCTCCATCTGGCCAATGTTCCTCCATCCAGCCAACGTCCGTCCAACCAGCCAGTGTCCCTACAACCAATGTCCCTCCATCCAGCCAATGTCCCTCCATCTAACCAACATCCCTCCATCTGGCCAATGTCCCTCCATCCAATATCCCTCCATCCAACCAACACCCAACCAACCAGCCAACACCCCTCCATCCAGCCAGTGTCCCTCCAACCAGCCAGTGTCCCTACAACCAATGTCCCTTCATTCAGCCAACACCCAACCAACCAGCCAATACCCCTCCCTCTATCCAATGTCCCTCCATCCAACCAACATCCCTCCATCCAACCAACACTCCTCCATCCAACCAATGTCCCTCCAACTAACCAGTGTCCCTCCATCAAACCAGTGTCCCTCCATCCAGCCAGTGTCCCTCCCTCCAACCAACCAATGTCCCTCCATCCAACCAACACCCAACCAACCGGCCAACACCCCTCCATCCAGCCAATGTCCCTCCAACTAACCAGTGTCCCTCCATCCAACCAATGTCCCTCCATCCAACCAGTGTTCCTCCATCCAATGTCCCTCCATCCAACCGATGTCCCTCCATCCAGTGTTCCTCCATCCAACCAATGTTTCTCCATCCAACCAACACCCAACCAACCAGCCAACACCCCTTCATCCCGCCAATGTCCCTCCATCCAGCCAGTGTCCCTCCATCCAGCCAATGTCCCTCCAACTAACCAGTGTCCCTCCATCCAACCAATGTCCCTCCATCCAACCAGTGTCCCTCCATCCAATGTCCCTCCATCCAACCGATGTCCCTCCATCCAGCCGATGTCCCTCCATCCAGCCAGTGTCCCTCCATCCAGCCAGTGTCCCTTCATTTAACCAACATCCCTTCATCCGGCCAATGTCCCTCCATCCAATGTCCCTCCATCCAACCAACACCCAAACAACCAGCCAACATTCCTCCATCTAGCCAATGTCCCTACAACCAATGTCCTCCCATCCAGCCAATGTTCCTACAACCAATGTCCCTCCATCCAGCCAACACCCAACCAACCAGCCAACACTCCTCCATCCAGCCAATGTCCCTCCATCCAGCCAATGTCCCTCCATCCAACCAACACTCTTCCATCCATCCAATGTCCCTCCATCCAGCCAGTGTCCCTCTGACTGGCCAACACCCCTCCCTCCGAGCAGCCTCCTGTGCCCGTCCGGCACGCGGCCCTCGTGCCCTGCTCTGCGGCTGGGCACCACATGCAGCGTGAGGACGGCCTCACAGCTGTGGGACCTTATCGCCCGTGCCCCACAGGCCACAGGGTGCCTCACAAGGACACTGAAGGGGAACGCACATCTTTTCGGGGTGCCTTGCTCCCAACCGGCATTGGGAAAGCACCCCTGGGGAAATACAGAGACGCAGAGGGCGTCGTCTGTGTGGGTGGTCGTCACGGGTCGCACGGGGCTCCCCACTAACGCAGGCCCGGGCTCTCCCCGCTGCAGACTGCCGGCCGGATCCCCAAGCTGACCCGCCAGCCCTCCGTCGAGCTGCCCAGCATGGCGGTGGCGAGCACCAAGACCCTCTGGGAGATGGGGGAGGTGCAGGCGCAGTCCGCTGCCAAGGGCCCCTCCTGCAAGGTAGGGCCCCTCCCGGGCAAGGCTGGGGCCCCAGGGAGGTGGGCGTGGGACCGTCCGGGCTGAGTGGGGACAGATGACCTCCAGGGCACATGGGGGAGCTGGCCCCACGCAGGGCAGGCTGGGCAGTGGGGTGAAGGCGACCGGGGCCACTTCCCCTGCTCTCCCCGGGTTCTCGCTCGAGGGGGCAGGCGGGAGAGCAGGGCCCGAGGCTTGAGCCCTCCCGCTCAGCGGTCAGCCCCCCATGACATGTCCCTCCTCTGTCCCCAGGATATCGTGGCTGGAGACATGAGCAAGAAAAGCCTCTGGGAGCAGAAAGGAGGCTCCAAGACGTCCTCGACGATTAAGGTAGAGCCTGAGAGTGGTCGGTGCCGAGCGGGCGGGTCCGTCCGGTGGGAGCCGGGGCGCTCCAGGCTCGGCGCATCTGGGAGGGCTTCCTGGGGGCAGCGCCCTCTTCCTCCTGCCGCGCTCACCTTTGCTCTCGGTCTCCCCGCCCGGCAGAGCACCCCGTCTGGGAAGAGGTACAAGTTTGTGGCCACTGGACACGGGAAGTACGAGAAGGTGCTCCTGGATGAGGGCTCGGCGCCCTAGGCGGCCCCCCGGTGAGTCTCGGGCAGTGGCCGGAGCAGGACTCCGTGGGTGACGGGCCGCTTGTGGTCCGGTGACGCCCAGGCTCAGCACTGGCCAGAAGCTGCTCCGCTGGGTCCCCAGCCTCTGCAGACCTGCCCCACCCCCCCCCCACCAAGCCCTGGGGGCTCAGCCACCCCCAGTGGGGGGCTCGACCTCCCACCTGCGGGGGGCCACGGCATCAGGGGTCTGCCCATTGGCGCTGGCAGCTCAGGTCCACCCACCGGTCTGAAGGGAGCCTGGGCCTCAGGAGGTGTCACCCTCCTGTCCCAATGGGGGTGTCACTCCAGTTCCCAGCCCCCCCCACCTGGCACAGAATTAGAAGGCGACCACTGTGCAGTGTGACACATGTTTTATTAGGGGCCTGGGTCCCCGGCTCTGTTCCCAGCACCCCCCACGTCCTGTGGGGGGCGGGCGGCCAGCCCCCTGTGACACAGCTTCCCTCTCAAGTCCTGCTCCCCGGGCTGTGGCCAGAGGCCCCTCTCAGGCCCGGCAGCCTCAGCATCCACAGCCCGGAGCGTCCAGCGGCTGAGTCCGGCCACCCCAGGCGTCCCTGGAGACGGAGGTGGGCCCCCCGGACGAGGCCCGTCTGTCCAGCCCTGCCCCTCCATGGGCTGGGCACTGTCCCTCTCACTGAAGGTGTCGCCCCGTAAGCCCCTGCACTGCCACCCCAACACACATGGGAACACTTCACCCCACCCCCGGGCCTGGCCACCCAGCCAGCCCCAGGCTCCCTGGCCCTGGCGGCCCCTCCCGGGACCCGTTCCTGTGGCCGTGGCTCCCCACTGTTCCCTCCAGTCCAGGGCCCTGGGCCACCCCACGGGCCACTCACAGGAGCCGCCAGCCGGCCGCCGAGCGGTTGAAGTTCCTGGGTGGGGCGCCCCGCTGCAGGATGGCGGGGGTCGCGGGCGGGGGCCGGGCGGCCGCCTCCTGCAGCTTCCGGGCGTTGAAACGAGGCCGGTGCAGAAAGGGCAGGCGGCCGAGGCCGGCCCCGACGGGCGCCGCGTCCCCGGGCGCCGCGGGGCCGCTGCGGGACTCGGCCAGCGCCACGCGGTACAGCACGGCGTCCCACAGCCTGCAGGCGCGGGAGGCGGGCGGCCGGGGCACGGGGGCGGCCGGGGCCGCCACCTCGGGGGCCGCCACCTCGGGGCCCGCGGCCTCGGGGCTCTGCTCCGGCTCCGCCATCAGCTGCTTCTTGAGGCGCGTCCAGCCGCTGGGCCGAGGTGTGGGCACGACTTGAGGGGCAGGGCAGGAGTGGGGGCCTGAGGACGGGGTGGGGGACGAGGCCTCGGGGGGCTGCTCTGGACGCTCAGCCTCGGCGCCCGGGGGGGCCGGCCTGTCGGGCGAGGGCCCCGGTGAGCGGTAGGTGGGCGCTATGGGCACCACGACCCGGGCGCTGGCTTCTCTGGGCCCCGAGGCCTGGAAACCGGGGGGCGGCCTGGGCACGGGGGCCGCCTCAGGCCTGGGCCTGGCGGCCCGGGCCCCGGTGGGAAGCGGGCGGATGTGGGCCACGGGGATCGAGGTCTGGGCCCTGGGGGACACTGCGCCTCGGTCCTGGCCGCCGGGGCCCCCGCCTGGGGCCCTGTGCGGGGACGCGGGGGCCTCAGCCCGCGGGGACAGCGCCAGCTGGATCTGCACGCGGCTGGCGTGGGTGCCCCCCACTGCAGCGCCCGGGGCTCGGGCGGAGCTGCTGGGGAACCAGGCGGGTGCCGGGGCCGGGGCTGGGGCCGTGAAGACAGTGCTCAGGCCACCGTGCCGCGCGACGTGGAGGGACAGCGTGGACTGCTGCAGCGGGGGTGCCACGCGGTGGGCGACGGGGCTGTGCGGGGCGCGGGGCGGGGCGTCCACCGCGCACGTGGTGTCTGGGGGTGGGGCGTCCACCGCGCACGTGGTGCCGGGGGGCGGGGCGTCCACCGCGCACGTGGTGCCGGGGGGCGGGGCCTCCACCGCGCACGTGGTGTCTGGGGGCGGGGCCTCCACCGCGCACGTGGTGTCGGGGGGAGGAGCGTCCGCCGGGCACAGGGTGTCGGGGGGCGGGGCCTCCACCGCGCACCGGGTTTCCGGGCACGGCGCCGGGCCGTCCTGGTCGTGGCTGGCCTCGCTCACGGGGGACAGCGAGTTGCGGAAGGCCCCGGGCGGGGCGAGGGTCCCGGCCACCGCCACCCTTCTCCGGCCCGTCCTCCGCAGGAGCTTCTGCAGCCGCACATTGTCCTTCCCAGGCTTGGGCAGCAGGGGCGGGGGGAGCCTGGGGGGCCCCTGGGCGCGAGGGCCGGCCGCCTCGGGGGCCACCGAGGCCGTGGAGAGGACCATCGCTGCACCTGGGGAGAGGGGACGGCGTGTGAGCGAGGGTCACGGGCCGCCGCTGGGCAGGGGCCGGGGCCCACAGGAGTGGCACTCCCGGCTGCCACGTGCCTGCAAGGACTTTGACACATCGTGGTGTCTGGGCCAACCCAGAGGCCGCCAGGGTGGGGGTGGAAGGGGGCCTGGGTGCCACTGGCTCTGCCAGGCAGGAGAGTTTGTCCTGCAGAGGGGCCTGGGGGTCTGCTCTGGGGCTCACGCTGGGCTGCTGTCCACCCCTGGGGGCTCGGGACGCTAGGAGCCCCGGGTCCAGCTCTGGGGAGCTGCCCGGCTGGCAGGCAGACAGGTGACAGGCAGCTCTCCCTCGGCCTTGGGTCCCAAGCAGGGACCAGGGCATCCGAGCTCAGCCTCGGGGAGCAGGCCTCCCAGGTGGAGGTGGGCGGAGGTGGGCGGAGCTTGCGGCTGCTCCTGGTGGTGGGAGGTGGGAGGGGGGTGTGGGTAGGGCCAGGGTGGCCACCAGCGAGAGGCTGGAGGAGGCTGAGAGGGGCAGAGCCGCCCTCGGGGACGGTGGCCTAAGGTGCTCGCACCACCTGTGTTTCAGCTGTGCCCAGGCCCAGACCGCTGGTGCAGGCCAGCGGACCCGCCACACGCCCAGCCCAGGCTCTCAGGGGACAGCCCTGCCGAAGACACTGCTTCCCGTCACCCCCCTCCAACACCTGCCAGCGCTGCCACCTCTGTCCCTGGACCCTCCAGCCTCTGTCCCGTCTCGCTCCCTGACCCCCGGCTCTGCTCATCACAGCTCGGGAAGGACAGGGACCCTCACCGATGCCTCGCCGGAGAGACTGTCCCCCCCACCCCCCAGGGGGCCCAGAGCTCACGAGGAACCTGCGGCCTGTGCTGAGTGAGGGCGCCTGCGGGGACCTCCCCGTCAAGAGCCGCCATGCCTACACCGATGCCCCGGCCCCCGCCCCGCCCCCTGCCTGCCACCGCCTCCATTCTGTGCAATAAAGCTCTTCCTGTCCCCACGCGCTGGCCCCTCGGTGCTCGCTGCTGGGGGAGAGGCATGGGGCAGCGCGGCGGGCCGCGGGGGCCACGCGGGCCTGCGGCTGCTGGTTCAGGCGCCCTGTCCGGTCCCACGGCCTCTGGGAGTGGACTCGGGGGTCTGGGGGGTGCGGGGTCTGAGTCAGGGTGCACACGAAGCATGTGATTTCTCCTTCCTTGACTGGCCTTGGAGTCATCCCCCGCCCCGGCACCCGGGAGGTGCTCAGTGATGGTTTGGGGGATGGATGGATGGGTGAATGAGGGATGATGGAGAAATGAATGGATGATGGATGGATAAGTGGGTGGATGGATGGGTAGAAGAAAGGGTAGATGGATGATGGATGGGTAGATGGGTTTATGGATGGATGATGGATGGATAGGTGAGTGGGTGGATGATAGATAGATGGATTGATAGATGGTGGGTGGTTGTATGGGTGTATGGATATATAATGGATAGATGGATGGATGATGGATGGATGGATGGGTTTATGGATGGATGATGGATGGATGAGTGGGTGGGTGAATGATGGATGGATGGCTTGATGGATGGTTGGAGGTTGTATGGGTGTATGAATGGATATTGGATAGATAGATGGATGAGTGGATGATAGACAAGTGGGTGGATGGATGGGTAGAAGGAAGGGTAGATGGATGATGGATTATGGATGAATGAATGGGTTTATGGATGGATGATTGATGGATGGGTGGGTGGATGATGAATAGATGGATTAATGGATGGTGGGTGGTTGTATGGGTGTATGGATAGATAATGGATAGATGGATGGATGATGGATGGATGATGGATAGATGGACTGATGGATGGATGATGGGTAGATGGATGGATGATGAGTGGGTAGATTGATAAATAGATAAGTAGATAGGTAGATGGGTGTATGGATAGATGATGGCTGATGGATAGATGAGTGGGTGGGTGGATGATGGATGGATGGATTGATGGATGGTGGGTAGTTGTATGGGTGTATGGATGATGGATAGATGGATGATGAATGGATGAATGATGGATGGATGACGGATGGATAGGGTGGTTGTATGGGTGTATGAATGGATGGATAGGTGGGTGGGTGGATGGATGGGTAGAAGAAAGGGTAGATGGATGACAGATGGGTGGATGGGTTTATGGATGGATAATGGATGGATAGGTGGGTGGGTGGATGATGGATAGATGGATTGATGGATAGTGGGTGGTTGTATGGGTGAATGGATAGATAATGGATAGATGGATGGATGATAGATGGATGAACTGATAGATGGATGATGGATAGATGGATGATAGATGATGGATGGATGGGTGGGTGATCGATGGATGATGGATGGGTGGGTGATCGATGGATGATGGATGATGGATGGATGGATTGATGGATTGATGGATGAGGGTGGGTGAACTGATGGATGATGGGTGGTTTTATGGGTGTATGGATAGATAATGGATAGATGGATGGATGATGGATGGATGGGTTTATGGATGGATGATGGATGGATGAGTGGGTGGGTGAATGATGGATGGATGGCTTGATAGATGGTAGGAGGTTGTATGGGTGTATGGATAGATAATGGATAGATGAATGGATGATGGATGGATGGATGATGGATAGATTGATGGATGGATGATGGATAGATTGATGGATGATGGGTGAATGGGTTTATGGATGGATGATGGATGGATGGATGATGGGTGGGTTGGTGGGTGGGTGGAGGGAAGGATAGATGGATGATGAATGTATGGATTGATGATGGATGGATGGATGGATGGATGGATGGATGGATGGACAGACGGACGGGGGGTATACAGAGGGATGACAGGTAGAAGGACAGGAAAACAGTCATGTGGGGAGTAAATAGAAGTGGGGAGGGGACGGACGGACGCACAGTCAGACAGACGCCTGCTGTCTGACACGGAGCAGGGTGGGTGGGCTGTGGAGGCCACACGGCTTGAGCCGGGGTGCACATGGGCGTGTGGTGGGTGGACGGATGTGTGAGTGGGAAGATGGGTGCATGAATGGGTGGGTGAGGAGAAGAGGGAGGGAGGGAGGGGGGAAACAGGACGTGAGCATGGACAGAGGCTAGCGCACAGGCGGGTAGAAGGATGTGTGAAGGGAGGGGTAGGGTGTGGGTGCTCTCCCGCCTCCTGCTTCTCCTGGGGCCTACGCTCGGGCCTGACGTCGGTCCTCTGCATTTGGGGAGCCCCCTCCAACAGCTGACCCCCGGACCTCTGGCACCCCAGGCCTGCCTGGCTCTGCTAGCAGCCTCTGTCTGCTGCAGCCTTCGTGGTCAAATTCTGCCAACTCCCCAAAGGACAGAGTAGACATGACAGGTGCTAAAACTCGAAAACGTCGTGGCCACCTTTGCTCACTCGGGACCCCCTCTGGGGCAGGGTCCAAGGGACACAGAGCTCTGTCCCTTCCCACAGCTGGACGGGACGTGGGCTGCGGGCAGCAGGGCCACCCCAGGGTGTGGGCTGGGACCAGAGTGGACGGCCTGAGGGTTGAGACAGAACTGGGGTGGGCAGAGCAGGGGGACAGCCCCCAGCGCTGCCCTGACCCTCCCCGGCCCCTCTGGGGGCCCCCGGCACCTTGCCTGGCCTTGAGGACAAGGACGCAGGGTCTGTGTCCTCTGAGTGGGGCTGACACCACTGCCACAGTGACTCAGGACCTGGAGGGCCAGGGCCTGCGCTCCACCGGGGGCGAGAGGCTCAGAGGGACCACTGCCCAAGGGGTGCGTGGGTGGGGGTGCTGGGGCACCAGCCCCGCCCTCCGTCCCCCTGCCTGGAAGGCCCTTCCCGACGCCCCTGCACCCCTGCTCCGGGCACCGGGAGGCAGCGGGGCCGGGACCTCACCAGGGCGTGTGGGCGGTGGTGAGCGGGCTGACAAAGGCCGTGCCTACCTGGGCCCTGGCAGAGCCGGAGCCCACAGGGTCAGCCGGGTGGACACCGGGCGGGCACCGGGCCGGCTCAGGGCTCCTGGGAGACGTTCACGCTCCCTTGGGCCCTACCACCCCCAAGCCAGGCCCAGATCGAGAGAATCGAGGGACCCTCCCCTCCCCCACAATGCTGGGGGTCACCCCCGAGGAAGTTGCCCCCAGCTCTGCCAGCCTCGCCCCCTTTGGGAGCCCACCCCTCACCGCCCCGGGCTGAGGACCCACATAGTCGGTCCTCAAGCTCTTCCCGGGCTGGGGGCCAGTGCCCCACACACAGCTGTCCAGGGCCCTGCAGCCCCCAGCCCCGGCCCTGCCCCGCCCCTCCCCCTCCCCCAGCCTGGCCGGGCCACGACGGGGCGTGGGTTACCTGCTGCGGGCCCTCAGCGGCCGGCGGCCCGTCCGGCAGTGCCCGCTGGTGCTGCCCTGCCGCCCGCGGGCCTGGGCCCCTGAGCCGGAGGTCACCGCTACCCAAAATAAAGCCCGTGCCATCCCGCTGACCTCAGCGCCCGCTCGCTGGCCCGGCCCACTCACGGACCACACCTGCCAGAGGCCGGGGCCACTGAGCAGGCAGCCACCCTCCTCTGCTGGCCGAGCGGGGCCACTGCAGTGTCAGCCCCTGAGGGTGCCCAGGGCCAGATGGATGGGGGGGCGCCTGGCAGCTCCTGGGAGCGAGGCCGGGGGCACGGGGCCCCCATGCCGAGCCCCAGCACGGCCTGCCAGCGTGCGGCCCCGTGTGCACGTGCACCTGTGTGTTTAGGGTTTGGGGGGGCAGCAGGGGGTCCCTGTGAGCAGAGTGAGCGGCACCAGCCTGAGAAGGGACATCAGCCCCCCGCCCAGGGGAAGGAGGTGGTTGGGGCGGCCCCAGCAGCCACGCGGGGCTATTATGCGGAGCCTGCCGGGCGGCAAGTGGGCCCACCGAGCGCTCGTCCATCCGAGGAGCTGGACAGCTGGACAGGAGGGCGGGAGGCCGGAGGAATTTGGAGTCTGACTCTCCCCTACCCGCTGCCCCCTCTGGCAACAGGAACCCCCAAACCAGGAGCTGCCGGGGGCATCCCTGCCCTCCTGGTCAGCCGAGGCCCTGCACGGTCAGCTTCCAACTCCTGGGGTTGACACCGGTCCCCACCACTGCCCAGGCGGGGCGACCGACCCCCAGCAGCTCCTCTGGAAGGAGGGAGGGTCTCTGTCTGTCCCCCCTGGGGCCGTTTGACCATGGGCACGTCCCTTCCCGTCCAGGGTCCTGGTCTAGGGTCCCTGTGGCCTCATCTCCAACTCGTAGGGATTGGATGGGGTGCCAAGGAAGACCTTGTAGAAGCTTCTGAGGACCCAGAGCAGGCGTGAGCTGGGGGGGAGTCCAGGGCTGGGGTGTGTGAGTCCCCTGCTGGCTACCGTTGCCCTGGGGTCTCCACTCCAGGCCCCCAGAGGAGCAGGGGCCTCACGGGTATCTCCCGGGCCCCGCCCCTGTCCCCGGCGCCAGCCCGCCCGCCGTCACTGCGCACCAGGCCACCCGTGGCCCCCGTGGGCCCCGCCATCTGTGCTCGGGGGTGTCGGGCAGCTCCCACCCACTCGGGCCTCAGCTTCTCTGGCCCGAGGGGCAGGGCCGTGGGAACGTCGGGCCTTGCGGGCGAGCACGGCGTGCGGCTGGTGGTGCCACCGGCGTCCTGACGCGGCCAAGCCCGGCCCAGGGGACAGAGGCCTGCGGCGTCTGCACCCCCAAACGGGCACTCCGGGTGGACTGAGGGGCGGCCCCTGGCCCCGGGGCCGAGGACGGCCACGCACTCAGCACACCCCAGTGGCGCTGACCCCGAGGACCCGGTCTGGCCACTACGCGTGGCTCGGACGTGACGGGGGCCTGGCCGAGGCCTCGGTCCCCTCCACGGGGGTCTCCAGGCCACTGACTCTGACAGGGACGCGGGTGGGCTCGGCGCAGCCCGCATGTGCCAAGCCCGCGTGTGCAAAGCCCCTGGATCAGGGAGGCGGATGGGCCGGGGGACTCGGGGCCCCAGCCCTGGGCACCCCACACCGGCCCGTCCCAAGGAGAGACTTCGCCGCGTCCCTGTGGCCACCCAAAACCTTCCTTCCTCCTCAGCCACCAAGAATGTGCCCGTTGTCGGGGGTGGGGGGGGTGGGGGGGGTAAAAATAGAAGCTGACACTTCTCGGGGGAGGCGACCGCGTCTCCCCCTGCAGCCCCGTGCCCCGTCCTCGCCTCCTCCGCTGTTCCTATACTTGGTAAGGGGCCCGCTCGGGCACAGCCCCTTCCCACCCGCCCCACGCACCCTGCCACCCGGCCCCCGGCCAATCGGCTGCAGGGAAATATCAGGTGTCACTATAACACGAGGGCGTGAGGCCGTGCGGCCAGCGCCCCAGCCGGTCCTGTCCACAGGGAGCTCCAGCCCTTTCTCCGCACTCGGCCGCAGGTGGGTACGGCCCCGCGCAGCCGGCCCGGTGCCAGGGGCACACGCTGGGGCCCGGAGCGCTCGGCCGGGACGCCACGCTCCCACGCAGCGCGGTGGCTTGGCGAGCCCAGGAAGCGCCTTGGGGCCCCGCGGGGCCGAGGGCTGGGTTTCTCGGGGTACCGGGGCCGTGGAGAGGAAGGAGGCTGCTCCAAACCAGAGCACGGGGCCGGCGGCGGGGGCCCCAGGAGGAGGACAAGGGTTAGGGGGACGGTCCCAGGCTGGGGCTGGAGAGGGTGAGGGTTTGGGGACCCAGTGGCCGGGAGGCGAGTTGCCTGGAGCCCCGAGAGCTGCTGGAGCTATGGGCGGCCAAGCCCTGGCCTCGCCAGCCTTTCCGCGGGGCCGCTAAGCAGAGGGTGGCACGGCCAGTGCCCCCCAGAAGCCGGGGCTCTGCGCCCCGAGTGGCCACTGGCTCCGTGCTGCCATTCGCACCCACGACAGCTAAGGTGGGGGCTCGTCTAACCTTCCCCCGGGCACGGAGGCTGGGACTCACTCCGTGAAGGAAGGCCTGGGCAGGGCCATGCGTGGGCAGGGCGGAGGGTCGAGTGGGGGCCGGACATCGGTCTCGCCCGCCCAGGGGACACGGCCCCCCTCTGCCCGCGAGGAGCACCGCTCCCCGGAGGTCCCAGCCGGCCTCCTGCCCCAGCGCCCCTCCCACCGTGTCCCCAGCAGGTCAGAACTCAGCTGCCCCTCCCGATGTCCCCCAGACCAGCGTCCCCCACGGAACGCTGACCTCAGGAGCTATTTTCACCTTGCCCCTTGGGGGGCAGGACGTGAGAGGGACACCCGGCGTCCTCCGCAGCTGTCATGACTCCAGCCCTGCCCCCTCCCCGACGGGGCGGCCGGTGGGGTCGCCCCCGGGGCTGTGCGGGGCAGGGGGGCAGCAGCCCAGGGCCCTGCTTCCCCCCCAGGGGAGGGGGCCTCTGCACCCCATGTTCTGTGGGCCCCCAGGGAGCCTTCCTGCGTGTCCTGGGACTGCCCCGCCCCGGGGACTGGCCTGGAAGACCTGGGCAGGCCCCGAGCGGACAGCTGCCCCCCCCCGGGCCCCGGCCCCCCTGCCTCCGTCTTGGGTTTCTGAGCAGAGGCGTCTTGGCTGACTCGGGCACCTATTTCTGGACGTCTCAGCTGCCACCAGCTCCTTAAAAATAACCCTTCCCTGGCACGGGCCGCGCCCGCGCCCCTCGAGGAGGCTGACAGGTGCTGCGGTCGCTGGGGTCAGCGCTGGGCACTGCGGGGTGAGGCCCAGGCCCTCAGTGACCCCCCCACTGCCTTCCAGAGGCCGTGGGGCGGGGGGCGGGGGCCGGGGGTCATGGGGCGGGGGTCATGGGGCGGGGGTCGTGAGGCAGGGGTCATGGGGCGGGGGTCGTGAGGCAGGGGTCGTGTGACCCCGGCTGCACACAAGGCAGGAAGCTGTGCCTCCAGCGAGGATGCAGCGAGGCCAAGCGGGGACTTTGGGATGGGGGGCAGGGGGAGAGGGATCCCGGCTTCCTGGAGGGGCTGGCGGGGGTGTGTCCGGCCCAGGCTGCGGGGAACGGCTCCCCGCTCAGCGGTGCGTGCGCCCCACACGCCTCTTCCCAGGATGAACTGGAGTTTCCCTCTGCAAAGCTCCCAGGGGCGCGTAGCTATCGTCTTCGAGGGGACTGTCATGTGTCGTCATGAATGTGGCCGACGGGAGCCTCCGGCCGGCTCTCCAGTGCCATCCCCGGTGCATTCCCAGGCCCCAGGCTGCCCCTGGCGTGTTGGGGACTCAGGCGCCGGAGGACGGTCCTCCCGTGGCTGGCCCAGCGCCGGCCACACCTGGCCACGTGTGGCCTGGCCCGGGCACGGAGCTGCCCTGCGGACACCACACGTCCGAGAGTGTCCAGGGGCCTGGGACAGCGGGCGGGGGAGGCGGACGGGGCTGTCAGCTCAGCGTTGCAGCACACGGTGTTGGGGTCGGGGACACACAAGGAAACGCCGCCACCTGTCCCTGCGAGCTCGTGGGGTGAGGGGGAGACAGGGTGAAAAGCTCATGCACGCCTGTGATTTCAGAAGGGGGGTTTATGGAGATGTGTGCAGGGGACCCCGGGCCCCCCAAGAGGACGTGCACCCTGGAAGGACAGCGTGGGTCCGAACGGGTGCTCGGGCCCACACCGGGGAGGGGGCCCTCATGGGGCGGTGGGCTGGGGAGGCCGGGAAGGCCCGTACGCCCATCTCGGGGGGCCGGGCCCTGTGATCGAGGGCCTCTGGGGGCGCCCCCCCCACCCCAGAGCTCAAGGCCAGGCTCGGGTCAGCACGCGGGATGGCCGCCATGTCCACCGCGGCCGCACAGGCACCGCGTAGTCTGCAGGGCGCCCCTCGGGCACGCTGTGGAGGCCACGTCTGCCCTGGGAGGGGGCGGACGCCACGCAGCCAACATCCCCGTCCAGCTCCACATTCCAAGCCCCCGGCTGGACGGAGCCAGGGCAGGAAGTGGCGGGAGGGATGGAGCGAGGGGCCTCGCGCAGGCTGGGCGCCGGGCGGCCCACCCAAGGCTGGGACCGGGCCCTCCATCCCCTCACACGCCCAGCCCCCACCCATCCCGGCACCTCTGGGCCAAAGAGACTCAACGCCGGTGGTCTCCCCCTCTCCCCACCCCCTCCCCGCAGGAACAGCCGCCACCATGTCTGACGAGGAAGCGTGAGTATCCAGGGGGGCTCCCCCACCCCCGCCTGCGGCCTGCTCGTGTTTGCGAGGATGAGCAAAGCCCCTCACCCCCTCTCTCTCTCTCTCTCTCTCTCTGCCCCCCACCCACAGCGAACAGGTGGAGGGTAAGTATCAGAGCCGCCCCCTCCCCGCTCATGGCCCCAGGGGAAGCACCCCTCCAGTGTCACCCCTCCAGTGTCACCCCTCCGATGTCACCGCACCCCGGACTGGCCCTGGCCATGGGGCTCCACAGTGACCCCCTCTCTGCAGTGGGTCCCTCACTCTCCACCCTGCACCCACAGCCTCCTGTTCCCCGAAGGTCATGTACCCCAGGATGTGGTGGCACCCTAACCCCGCCCTCGCCCCCCAGCCTGCACCCAGGGAGCCCCGCTGGTGGCCCCCAGGCCTGGCCGCTCCCTGCTCGCTCCCCCAGTGGGGCAGGGGCGCCCGGGACCCCCAAAGCCACCACCACCGCCAGAGCCTGCCCCTCGCCTGGCGCCCCACGGCCTGCTCTGGGCCTCAGGACCCCGTCCCGGCCTGCCCAGGGGCGCCCCGCTCACACCCTCTCCTCCCCTCTGTCTCTCTGCAGAACAGTACGAGGAGGAAGGTAAGCGGGGAGGCCCCCGAGCCCCCCACCCAGGCCGCGACCCCCTCTGCCCGCTCCTCACGCCCCACAGGACCCCCAGCTCAGCGGTTCACCACCCCCCTCACCTCCCACCCCTCTTAGGGACCACGAGCGAGCACTCGTCGGTCACTCACTAACCCTGCGGCCCCATGTGCCCAGGGTGTGGGCCCTGGGGTCCAGCTGCCAAGGCGCACGCACGTCGACGTCAGGGCCTGGGCGTGCAGGCCTCCCGTCCCTGTCCCCGTGTCCCTGTCCCTGTCCCCGTCCTCGTGTCCCTGTCCCCGTGTCCCTGTCCCTATTCTGTCCCTGTCCCCGTGTCCCCGTCCCCATCCCTGTCCCCATCCCCGTCCCCATGTCCCTGTCCCCGTATCCCTGTCCCTGTCCCTGTCCCCATGTCCCTGTCCCTGTCCCCATCCT
>PVKZ01005999.1:0-15658 GCA_004027375.1 Macroglossus sobrinus | reverse complement strand
CCTCCCTGTCGCCCGGCACCCTCCCCTTCCTCACGCAGCATGTAACGGGCAGGTGTGTGACCCGCAGCCCCCTCCCCCCGGGCCCGCCCGGCGCCTGTGGGAACCTCCGGCCGTGCCCAGGCAGGCACACCTGGGAGCCACGCAGGGAGGCGGTTCCCAGGCTGGGGCGGGGGGTTCCCAGGCCCTCCCCACCCCTGGCGCCCGCTCAGCCTGGGGCGCATTCGCGCTCACGGGCCTCGCCGAGCAGGCTCCCCTGTGAGGCCTGCGGGGTGCTGTGTTTTGAAAATATTTTGAAAACACTTGGCTCCCCTAACAACAGGAGCAAAACATTCCTTTTTTCTGCTGAAAAGGTGAAAAGGCTCTTTCTGAGCAGGGAACGTGGGCCCAGGGGGGGGGCCTCCCCTCTCCCGGGGGGGGCCAGTGTGGCCAGCGGGCAGGGTCCCCCACACGCGTCCCCTCCAGGCCCCTCGAGTGGCGGGCACACTCAGAGGCCGCCTGGACGTCCACCCCGGGGTGGCGTTCTCCTAGAACACGTGACTTTTGTCCCCTGTGCTGGCTCCCAGCACCCCAGAGCCAGCCGCAGCCGGGCTGCCCCGAGCCCAGACACCGCAGAGTTTGGGGCAGGCCCCGGGGCAGGGGCCGGGGGCTCAGGCGCCTCTCAGGGTGCCGGCCACCCCCGCACCCCACTAATGGCTGTCCTTGTCCCCTCTCTCCCTCGCTCCCTGCGGCTCCCATCCCAGAGGAGGCTCAGGAGGAAGGTAAGTGGGGGCCCAGGATGCCCCCCCAGCTTTGCCCTGTGGCCCGTCCAAGCCGCCGGCCTGCGTCTCGGTGACTCTGCGCCCCCAACTGTCATGACACACCCCCCCCAACAAGGACACGCGTGTGCCCCTGGCTTAACCCTCTCCTCTCTCCTCCTGCCGCCCCTCCGGGCCCCCCGCAGCTGCAGAAGTCCACGAGGCAGGTATGGACACGCTGGACTTCTGGGCCCCATGTGGGCCCGGGGCCTGGCTGGAGCCCGCTCGGGGGTGGGGGCGGGGCCGGGACACAGCAGGCGCCAGCCAGCCACGGGGTCCCACATGTGGCCTCAGCGTAACCCACTAACTAACCCGGCCAGCGCTTGACCTGCTGGGGTACCCTGACGTGGGGCGCTCCCCAATACGGGCGGGGCCAGCATGGGGAGGGGGTGGGTGGGCAGCAAACCACTGGGCCACACGCAGGATGTGGCTCGGACCCTTTGTCCCTCAAATGACCTCGTGACCCCGGGGCGGGTAAGCTGTCAGCTCACAAGGCGTCCACGCTGGGCCAGGTCGAGGTGGGGGACTAGGCCAGATCTGGGGCGATCAGAGGGCCGGGGAGGGACAGCCCCTATAGGCTAGCCTCGGGGCGAGGACTGCACCCCAGCCCAGGGCCATCAGCCCTTGTCACCTCCTGGCCACCCCTGCAACCGGCCCCGTGGGCCGCCTCCTCAGGCCCTCGGTGGACGATGGGGTCGGAAGCTGTGCTCAGATCGGTGGTCAGGATCGGGGCGTGGGCCCCCCACTCAGGGAGGCAGGCGCCGGGTGCCCTCTGAGTATGCCGCCCTGGGCTGCGGGGCCCCCTTCCTGGCCCCAGCCCCAGCCCTGAGAACAGGCGGGAACCCCAACGTCAACCGGGGGGGGGGGCGAAACGTCACCTCCGAGCCTCGACGTCCCCATCCACGAGGCGGGGGCAGGATTGGGGTGCGGCGGCCCCCCAGGGCCAACACCGACTTCTACTCGCCCGCTCCCCGCATGCTCCCGCCCCGGCCTCTGACCCCCCCCCCCCCACACCCCGAGTGACGGCTGCCACACCCATTAACCTCCGGTCCTCTCTCCTTTGACCTCTGACCCGCGGCCTTGCCTCTTGTTCCGTGGCCCTCCTCCCCCCACGAAGTTCATGAACCAGGTACGTGGCATGACTTCCGCCCCCCGCGGGCGTGTGGACGGAGCAGGAGCCAGGCCGGGAAGGAACAAAGGGCCGCGTAACCCACTCACGCGTGGCTCGTCCGCCCCCCGCCCTGCCCTGCCCTGCCCTGCCCGTCCCCCCCCCCCAGCCCCTGCCGCCTCCGCCCCAGGTGACAGTGGCTCTCTCCCCTTCTCTCCCCCACGCTGCTCCGTGGCTGCTGCAGAGGAAGTCCAGGAAGGTAGGCCCTCGCCCCCCCTCCCCACGTCCCCGCTGCCCCGCCCGCCCCCGTCTGCATGACGCTCGCCCCCATCCCGCAGGCTGGCCCGGTTAGGCCTTGCGTGCTGGCTCAGCGGGACCGGCTGCTGGGGGACGAGGCCCTTCTCGGGCCACCGGCAGGAAGGGCAGGCGGCCCCCCTCGAGGCCACGCCGAGTGTAGGCCCCGAGAGGGGTGCAGGCCTTGGAGGACGGATCTGGGTCCACTCGGACCCTCTGGATCCACCGGGGTCAGGGGGAGAAGGGCGGAGAAGGCGGGGCGAGGCAGGGCAGGCCACTGACACCCCAACGCTGACAGCAAACGGAGCGGGGAGACGGTGGGGGAGACGGGAGGGCGGGGGGCGGGGTGGGCGAGCGAGCTGACGTGTGAGGCCAGGCCCGAGGTGGGGACGGCCGCCCGGACCAGCCAGGGGCCTTGCGTGCGGGAAGGCCGGCCGTCGGGCCCGGATGGCCTGGGGCGCACCAGCCCGTGGGGCGAGGGAGCTGCGGGTTCGAGCCCAGGCCCGAGCAGGCCCCCTGCCTAGACCCGCCATTCACACGACACCCCAACGGGGCCTGAACCCCGAGCATGTACGCCCCCAACGACCGCCCCCAGCTCTCGTCCTGGCCACCCTCCCAGACCCCCGGGCCTAGCCAGGCGCCCACAGAAGGCCAGGCGCCTCTCCTGGCCCTTCCCTCCCCCCCACCGCTGGTCTGCTCTCTGCCCCCGAGGCGCCCCCAGCCCAGGCCGCTGGCCGGGGCTGTCGGCAGGCCACCTGCGAAGGGCTGTTTGCCAGTTCCTAAGCCACCCCGCTGATCCCCGAGCTCCGGGGGACATGAGGAAACACACACGGGCCGGGGGCCGTGAGGCCGGGACCCCCGCCCCTTCCCCAGACGGGCCTGCTGGCCGCAGCCCAGCACGGGGGAGGGCACCCCACTGGTTCTCAGTGAGGCCCCAGCCTTGTCAGCACGGCCGCTGGGCCCAGCTCAGGGACGGAGGGCAGGGGTCAAGGTGCTGCCAGCCCAGACCCCGCTGCGGCCAGGACCGCCCCAGGCCCTTGAAGGGGGAGAAAGTGACAGGAAGTAGCCTGCAGAGAGGGCCACAGGCCAGGGCAGGACGCTGGGGAGGGCCTGCAGGCTCCAGCCTGGACAGCCGGCCACGTGCCCCAAAGCTGCCCCCGCAGGTGGCCGAAGCAGAGGTGGGAGGGGAGTGGGGGGAGAAGCCTCTTCTGGGTCAGGGGCAGGCAGGAGCCCCCGCCCTCCGGGACGAGCAGGCGCAGGCCACCTCAGGGCACAGTGGGCAGCGGGCTCGGCCCGAGTCGGCCCCGGGCTGGAACCAGCAAGCCTCCCGCAGGCCCGAGCCCCCAACGGGCTTTGCTCTAGATCTGCTGGTTTTGAACTCAACAACACCCCCAGAGCCGCTTGCCCCCAGCCCCAAGGCCACGCCGCTGGGCAGGGTCCCGGCCTCCGCGGAGGGGCCGGGCGGCCAGCAGCCACGCGGCCCCCCACTCACCGCGAGGCCCACCCCCCGTAGGGGGCGGGGTGCCCACCGCACGGCCGCACCCAGCTCCTGCACCCCTTCTGAGACGGCGACCCCCTCTGGGGCCCCAGCTGGGGCGCGATCGGGGCCCGGGCCGACGATGACGACGACGACGGCCGGGGTGTGCGGGGTGCGGGGTGCGGGGTGCCGGGAGGGAGGGGGAGGGGGTCCAGGGGACGCCTGTGCCCGCGCCCGGCTCCCGCCAACGCTGCCTGCGGCCCCGCTGGCTCTTCTCTTGCACGCGCGCTTTTGCCCGAAGACGCCGCGGAGGAGCAGCGCGAGGAGGAGGAAGGTAAGGGCGCGGAGAGGGCCCGCCTGGCGCCTGGCTCCGGCCGCCGGCGCTGCAGCCCGCTGCCTGCCTCCAGGCCGAGGCTGCTTCGCACGCAACCGCCGTGGCCGAGGGCGCGGCTGCGAGGCCCCCACTGTAGGCATGGTGGGATCCGAGCTTCGCGCCGGCACAGAGTTTGGGGGGGGGGTCCGTGGGGACCGGCCTGGGCAGGGGCATGCTCCCCCACGACCTCCCCCATTGCCCCCCACCCCCGCCACCTCCTCCCTCCTCCACCCCACTCTCCATCCTCTCCTGCCTCCCCGGCCCCCTCTCTTCCTTCTCCCCTTCACCCCTTCCCCCGTCCAGGTCCCCGGCCCCAAGCTCTCCCCTCGAGCGCCACAGGGACTGTAGTGTGGGGACGGGCCCCTTGCATCCTGCTGGGCGAGCAGGCGGCCCTAGAATCCCGAGCCCAGCATGTGCGCCCCCCCAGGGTCCGTGGGCAGCAGCGGGCCCCTCGGTCACACGCGGTCTCCCTCCCGCTCTCTCCCCATGCCGGCTGGCGTCGTCGTGGTGCGCAGAGGAGAAGCCGAGGCCCAGGTGAGTACGGGGCGCCTTGGGGTGGGACCCGGGTGCCCCCCAAGGGAAGACAGGGAACCCCGGCTCTGTGTGTGTTGGGGGGGGCGTCAGTCGGCACCCAGAGCCCTCGAGAGAAAGGGGCTGCTTCTTTGTGCCTCGATGTGGGTATAAAATGCTAGGGATCTGATGAAGGTGCTTTTGTGAGAATGGGATGGCTTGGGGTGGCCTCTGTCCACTGTTGTTCCCCGCAGGCAGGGCCCGGACTCCAGCAGGGAGGACAGAGGTGGCCTCTGGTGGTCCACACGGGTGTGGCTCTGCCTGGGGTCACCGGTGCAGGCAAGGAAGGCTTTCTGCCTCCGGGAAGGCAGACAGGGAGATGGGGGGACAAAGGCAGACAGAGGGAGGCCTCACGGAGGTCCCCCGGCCCTCTGAACCCGCTCTGTGTCCCTGCGCCTCGCCGCACCCCACCGCACCCCGCTGCTCCCCGCCGTGCTGCGGGGTCTCGGGGGGCCCTAGCTGTGAACCAGACATGAGAGTGCGGTGGGTGGGAGAAAGGGCCTCACCCCATTTTAGAACAACACCTAGCCCAGGCCCCTCTCTGTGACCATTCACGGTTCACGGCCGGGGGAGGCCTCTGAGCCCCTGGAGAGCCAGTACCCTGGCCGGGCAGGGGTCTTACGCTCACTTCCCCCCCTCGTGAGCATTCCAGAGACCTCGTCTTAGCTGACGGTTGGGACCCGTCTGTGTGTGATGAGCAGGCAGGCCCCCACTTGGCCCTCCAACTGTCCCCTGCGTCCGTCCGTGGGACCCAGGGTGGGGAGCGCGGCCGCCCCCGCCCCCCTCCCCGCCCGGGGCCCCGAGGGGCCGTCCACAGAGGGCCGGAGCGCGGGAAAATCTCCCAGCCAGCCTGCTTCCATCCACTCCACTTTATTTGTCAGCAATGTTAAATCAAGCTGCCGGATCCCGAGATATTTCCTCGTTTTAAAAAAAAAATGTTTGTGTTTTCATTATAAAAATAAAACACCTCATTAAAGAAAATTTGGAAAATACATGAAAGTCCAATGAAGAAGAAGGAGGAGGAAAAAAAAAAGAAAGAAAGAAAGAAAGCAGCTCTGACTCCCACCCAGCCAGCCAGACTGCGGAAAGGAGGAGAGAGAAATCAAAAGCCTTATTTCTTCCTACTCTTTTTCCATGCATCGACCTCGGAAAAAGGAAAAAAAAAAAAGCAAGATTTAAGCTCCGAGCTGTGTTTCAAATGCCGTTCTGTCTATAGAGCTTTGAGTCCTGCTTTTTTTTTTTTTAAATGTAAAAATGTAGCACTATTCATAAGTATTTTTCCATGTTTTTACATCGTCTCCTTAAATATTTTGAATGGCCACATAATATTCCATCCATTGGACAAACCATAATTTTCCTAACCGTCTCTCCGGGCGCGGAGGTGCAGGCCTCCCCCAGCATTTCACTATCATAAATAACGCCGGATGGAAAGCCTTCTCTGTCTGTCGGGTTATTGCCCTAGGCCGCATTCCCAGAACTGAAATTAATGGGTCACAGAATCTGAACGTTCTGAAGGCTTTTGACGGCCCTGCCAAGTCCCTTTCTGGGGGGGGGCCCAGGGTGGTCCACTGCGGGGTCTGCGCCCCACACCGCCGTGCCCATGCCCGGGGAGGAGGAAGAGGGGGAAGGAGGTGCTGATGGATGAGGCGGGTGGTGGGGGGGTGTGGGGGCCTCTCGGGGTCGTTTCTGTCACATCCCTTTGATTGCTGCAGGCAGATCTGACCTCCCCCTCCCGCCGCCCCCCGCGTCCCCCCAGTTTGCAAACTGGCCCCCTTTCTTCTCTGCGCGCCGGTGGCTTATGCCCTCTGTGCATTTATGGGCTCTGTGTGTTCTGAATCACCCGTTTGCATAAGGATATAAGTCTCCTCTGTGTGTGCTGGAAATATTTTTCTAGTCTGAACTGGTTCTTTCTCTCCCCCTCGCCTCCCTTCCCTTTTCAATGTGGGCCTTCTTCTTTCTTTCTTTCTTTTTCTTTCTTTCTTTCTTTCTTTCTTTCTTTCTTTCTTTCTTTCTTTCTTTCTTTCTTTCTTTCTTTCTTTCTTTCTTTTTTTTTCTGCACATACATAAGTTTTTCATTTGCATGGAGTCATCTGGCCATCTTTTTTCCCTCAGCGGAACCTCTGAGCTCAGAAAAGCGTTTCCTCGTCCAACAGTTTGATCGATATTCGGCTCCACTTTCTTCTTCTCCCGGCCTGGGTTTTTTTTTTTTTTTTAAAAGCCGTTCTTGTCGTTTTAACTCTTTGCTCCATCTGGAACGCATTGGGGGGGAGGTGCACAGGATGGATGGATGGCTGTTTTGCAGCAGGGAACGGGGAGGGGGGGCGGGGGGGTGATCATTCCTTCAACGGCTCTGTGCCCGGCCCCCTTCCTCTGGGCCCCAGAAAGCAAGATGAAAGAGAGGCCACAGAAATGCAAGGGATTGAGGCCCCCTCCCCACGGCACATACCAATGCCCCCTCCCCCGGAGGGCCTGCCGTGACAACCCGGCCTTCTGGGTGGCAGCTGTTTATAACAAGGAACCCAGGGTGCCCGTCCCGGACAGTTGGGGGGCGGGGGTCCACAATCTGGCGAGGCAGAGGGACGCCCTGGGGTTGAAACGTGCTCGAAGGGGTCCAGTCGCCCCGGGGAGAGTCGGTTATACGTCCGATGAGAACAAAGTCCAGGCCACGCGCCCTCAGCCCCGTGCCAGGGCCAGGTCCCTGCGTGTCCCTGCTCACGGGCCTCTCTCTCTCTCTCTCTCTCTCTCTCTCTCTCTCTCTCTCTCAGACTCACTGCTCCTAAGATCCCGGAGGGCGAGAAGGTGGACTTCGATGTAAGTTTAGGTTAGGGACCTCTGCCCCCAACACCCGGGCTCCGGGCTCTGGGCTCCGGGCTCCAGGCCGGGCCCAGGGGGTCCTCTCTCCAGCAGCCAGGGCTGGGGCTTCCCCAGGCTCTGCTGCTCTGGTTCACTCCTGGACCAGAGGAAACCTCGCCAGTAGCAGGCACCTCTCTCTCTCTCTCTCTTCCCCCTTCCACCCTCCTGTCCCCCCACCATCCGCCTCTTCACCTGGTCACCAGTCACTGCGCTTGGCCACCCACTGCCCGTCCACCCACGCGTCCATCTCTCCGTCCACCCTCCCACCCACCACCCACGCAGCCACTCATCGGCCCTGGCCCCCTCCCTCCATCCCCCCATCCACCTATATCCATCGAGCCGTCCTTCACCCACCCACCCGCTCGGTCTCCTGCGCACACAGGCACTCACACACCCCCATGGTGCTACCCATGCTCTCTGCACACCCAGCCACTTACCAGCAGTCGTGCCCCTGTCCTCCAGCCGTCCTCCCTCTCTTCCCCTTCCGTCCTCCCAACAGCCACCCGTTCACCCATCCGTCAGCATCCACCCATCTGCCCGCTCATCGTTCCATCCGCTCACTCATCCATCCTTGCCTTTGTCCGTCCTTTTATCACTTACCCACTGAGCCATCTAGGCACCTATCTACCCCCCCACCCATCATCCACCCATCCACCCACCCATCGCCCACCCATCCATCCACCCATCATCCACCCATCCATCCATCCTTCCACTAATCCATCCATCTACTCACTCATTCATCATCCATCCATCCATCTACCCACCCATCCATCCATCCATCCATCATCCATCCACCCATCCATCCACCCATCCACCCACCCTTCCACTAACCCATCCATCCACTCACTCATCCGTTATCCATCCATCCATCCACCCACCCATCATCATCCATCCATCCATCCATCATCCATCCATCCATCCACCCATCCATCATCATCCATCCATCCATCCATTTACCTGTTTATCTACCTGGCTACTTAGCTATCCATCACCTACCCATGACCATCCATCCATGTATCCATCCACCTATCCACCCATCATCCATCCATCCACCCATCATCTGTCCATCCGCCCATCATCCATCCACCCGTCCACCTATCCATCCACCCATCCATCATCCATCCACCCATCATCCATCCATCCACCACCATCCGTCCACCCACTGTCCACCTGTCTCTCCACCACACTATCTTGCTCGCTGGTTTCCTGTCCGCCTGGTCCATGCAGGACATCCCTGAGAAGGGGACAGGGCACGCTCAGAGCTGGTCCGTCCCCATCTGTGCTCACCCTCGGGGCAGGGGGCGGGTTCCGTTCCTCTCCTGTGGCCGGGGTGGGAGGTCAGGAAGCTGGGAGCCCCCGGGAGGGCCGTGGCCATGGGGTCGTGCCGCCCGCAGGACATCCAGAAGAAGCGCCAGAACAAGGACCTGATGGAGCTGCAGGCGCTCATCGACAGCCACTTCGAGGCGCGGAAGAAGGAGGAGGAGGAGCTGATCGCGCTCAAGGAGAGGATCGTGCGTGGGGCGGCCCCGGGGGGTGCGGGGGCCGGGTCGCGCTCCCCCCCCCCCAGCGCAGGCGCAGCGGGCCGCGCGCACGCGCTGACCCGCGTCTCCACCGCAGGAGAAGCGCCGCGCGGAGCGGGCCGAGCAGCAGCGCATCCGGGCGGAGAAGGAGCGCGAGCGCCAGAACCGGCTGGCGGTGAGGCTGCCGCCCCTCGCGCCCCTTCGCGCCCCAGGGGCCCCCTCGCCCTGCAGGACCCCGGCCAGAGGGCTGAGCCCGACCCCAACTCCAACCGGGGCCTGGAGCTAGCTTCCCGAGCGCTCCAAGGCCAGGCGGGCGGGGATCCCCGCTGGTGGGGGGGTGGCAGCCGTGGCCGGGCCCTGAGGCCCTGGGGACGGTCGGTCTCCGCAGGAGGAGAAGGCCCGCAGGGAGGAGGAGGACGCCCGGAGGAGGGCCGAGGACGACATGAAGAAGAAGAAGGCGCTGTCCTCCATGGGTGCCAACTACAGCAGCTACCTGGCCAAGGTGGGTGTGGCGGCCCCCGGCCCCGGGGCGCACGGGGCGCAGCCGTGTCCGGCCCGCAGCTCCGCGCCCCCGCTAAGGCCAGGCCCGTCTGCCGCGTCCCCCGCAGGCTGACCAGAAGAGAGGCAAGAAGCAGACGGCCCGGGAGATGAAGAAGAAGGTGTTGGCGGAAAGACGCAAGCCGCTCAACATCGACCACCTCAGTGATGACAAGCTCAGGTGCGTCGGGGCGGGTGCGAGGCCCCCGAGGCAGGCCCCGGTGCGGGGGGGGGGGGGCGGCCTGGGCCCTGCTGTCCGGCCTGACCTGTGCCGCTGTGCAGGGACAAGGCCAAGGAGCTGTGGGACACCCTGTACCAGCTGGAGACCGACAAGTTCGAGTTTGCGGAGAAGCTTAAGCGCCAGAAGTACGATGTGAGTGTCACACACGTCAGCCTCGGGCCGGGCTCGGCGCCGCCACCGTCCCACGCGCCCGCCGCCTGGCTCCCCCGAGGAGCCCACGAAGGCTGTCCCCACGCCCGGCCCCCGAGGGCGGCACGCGGCAGCAGTGGGGAGGCCCTCGGGTTTCTGGAGCTTGTGGACGGTCCCCGGGAGGGGGGTCCCTCGTTTTCTCTGCTGCCGGGATGTCACCCCTCACTGTCGGCTCCGCAAACCGATGTCCTGGCCACACCGGCACCGGCCACCTGTTCCCGCAGCGACCCCCGGGAACTCAGCTCCAAGCAGGCGGGGCGCCACGCTCTCGCCCGGCTGGGGCCCGGGGCTGGGGGTGGCCGCCTGGTGTCCCCCGAGAGGGCCTGTGACTCAGAGCAGCAGCCGTGGGTGGACGCCGACCCCCTCCCGAGGCCGCGTGAGCCATGGGGGTGACGGCTGGCCAGCAGGGTCTGGGCTCAGGGTCAGCGCACCCCTCTGTCGGTTCCCCCCAGAGGGCGGCCTGCAGAAGCGGGGTTCCCCCGCGCAGAGCCCTGCCGCCCGCCCAGCCCCGTAACCATCTCGGTCTTTCTAGATCATGAACATCCGGGCCAGAGTGGAGATGCTGGCCAAGTTGTAAGTAGCCGCGTCCACTCTGGACCAGGCTCATGGTGTGCGATGCACGCTGAACCCCTCGCATGACAAACTCTGGGTCACAGAGGATGTCGGCGGCCGTGGGCACGGAGGCGACGGGGGTGTCCCCTCTCCTCCCGCCCCCAGCGTCTCCCTCCCGCTGGCAGCCACGTGGCTTCTGAGGCTGGCCTGCCGTCCCCGTGGGCAGCTGGGGAAGGGCCTTGCCTTCCCCGAGCCTCCCTCTGGCCAGTCGGGAGAGGGGAACGGCTGGGCCAAGGAGTGACAGGGGACTCTGAGCTCAGCACACCCCCCACCCCGAGAGTGGGAGGGGGGGCTCCATTTGCAAGCCGCACCTCCCGCCCCGTGCCCCCTGCCCCACATCCTGCCGCAGGCCGGAAGGTAAGTGGTCAGCACTGGAGCTGCTGCCCGTCAGAGCCCAGGTGTCCCGTGCACGCCACCAACAGTAAGTCAGGCTCGGGCCCGAGGGCCGAGAGACGGTGTCGTCCGGCCAGAGTGGCCCCCGACGGGGCCGGGGCCGCGGCCGTAGCCCGCGCTGCGCAGGGCGTGCTGGCCCACGCCGGCCCGTCACCGTGCGTCCCCGTGCCGGCCTGTCACGGTAAGTCGCCGTGTTGTTTGCAGATCACCAATCTCAGGAGCCGCATCGACCAGGCCCAGAAGCAGTGAGTAGCCCGGCCAGTCTCCCCCGCTCTGGGCTGGGCAGGTGGCCCCACGGGGACGGCCGCCCCCCCGCCCCGGGGGCCGGGCGCTGTCCGCTGCTCCCCGCGGTGGCCAGCCCTACGCAGGGCATAACCAGACTAACCGGCCGCTTGAGCAGCCCCACGGCCCACTTCTGCCCTGTCCAAGGGCCCAGGCCGGTGGCGGATCGGGGGGGAGGCAGGAAGCCCCTCCTCTGGGTGTGAGCGGCTCTGAGTGTCCCTCAGACTGGGCCTGGCGAAGCCAGACTGGGCTCCCAGACATACGAGCAGCATGTCACCTCAAAGGGGACCTGGGACAGGGAACACGGAGGCTTGGACTTGTCACCAGCCCTCCGCACCCTGCAAGGTCAGCCCTGGGGTCCAGGGGACTCATGGCAACCGTGCTGGGAGGGCCGGGGACAGCCAGTGCTGCCCGCCCCCCGGGGCCCGTGCCCCACTGCCACCCAGCCCGGGGTTTGCCGCCAGGCCTGGCCCCTGAGCCGGTCACGTGCACGAGTGTACTGTCCCCAGGTCAGCCTGGAGCTGGGAAGTGTGAGGTGTTTCTGTCTCCTCGCTGCTCCCAGAGACAGGGTCCTTCTCCCAGGCCCGGGGGTCACACTAGAGAAGGTGACACCCGGTGGCCCCTGGCAGGGGTTGACGCAGCATGGCATGCGTGTGCATGCATGTGCATGTGTGTGTGTGCACGTGTGTGCACGCGTGAGCTCTCAGGCAGGACGTGGGCTAGCAGCCCACCAGGCCGTCCCCAAAGCCAGCCTTGGGGACAGCATGGCCTTCCCCAGACAGTTGTGCAAAAGGCCAGCGTCCGGGCTCACACACCATGGTCGTCCCGACCCCCCTCACCTGAGCCAGCACCCAGCTCCCTCGGACAGAAGGGGCAGGCTCCCTGAGGCCTGGCACCCTGGGGTGAAGGGCCAGCATGTCCCACTGCACCAGGGCCTGTGGCCCAGTGTGCACGGCATGGCCCGGAAGGACACAGCCATCTGCAGAGGCAGCTTCCTGAGCAGCCTGGGGTCAGCCCTACGTGGGCCTCGCTCACAGGAAGGGAGGGAGGGCCGTGGTGTCCCCACGCGGGGCCGGGGCGTCCCTGCTGGCTGAACTGGCCCTTCTAACCACACTAGCTAGCTGCCTCAGCCCAAGGCCGCCCAGGCCCCGCTGGGCCAGGTACAGGTGAGTCGCTTCTGCTTGGATGGATGGAGCTAGGAACGTGCGCGGGGTGCTCTGGGGGCCCGGCCGGGCCCGCTGCCCTGCCAGCAGCCGGGGCGAGCAGAGCTGTGAGGACCGGGGGCCTGTGACAGGCTGGAGAGGGGGGCTTGGCCACCGTCTGGTCCTGGACGGCCTGAAACTCAAGACCCACTCGCTTCCCGTTTGCAGCAGCAAGAAAGCCGGGGCCACGGCCAAGGGCAAGGTCGGAGGACGCTGGAAGTAAAGCAGCTGCAGAAGCCCCCCGAGGCGGAGACCCTCGGCGTGTGCCCGCTCGGCGGTGTCCGGCCCCCCGGCCGGGGGGCGGGGGGCTCACTCCACGTCTCTGTCTTGGCTGTGCCCACCTTCTGGGGTCTGTGAATAAAGCGCTCAGACTCCCCTCCCCCCGTGTGTGCTGGTTCGTGGGTGAGGCCCCGGGGGTGGTGGTGGTGGGGGGGATAAGGAGGGGGCTGGGTCGGGAGGGCAGAAGCCGTGGGGACCCCAGGGACACGGGCTGCTCTTCTTCTCAGGGGGACCCCTGAGCTGTGGCCACAGATGCCGCACTGACTCTGCTGGCGGCTTTGCCCCTAGAAGCCCCCCTCGGTGGTCGCCCCTCTTCCCATCCCAAACGAGGGCCTCACCGCCGCCCCCTCATCCCGTGGGCAGGCCCCCCAGCTCCGGTCAGCTCTGTGCCGGTCTGGAGGGGGGTTGGGGAGGGGGCTCAGTGCACAGTGGGAGGTTTGACAAACGTCCCCCAGCGATGTGGGGGTTGCAGCTGGGGCTCCCCGCGGGCCGGCGCGGGCGGGCGGGGGGCGGGGGAGCAGCCCCGCACACAGAGGCCTCTTTCCACACGATGCGCGAGCACAGAGCGCACACTGTGTGGCTGAAAGTCCTGACTCAACGGAATTATGGAAAATATAAATCAGGAAAATTGGATCAAGATGCACAGCCTCGCACAGCCAGGGGTTCACGGGCGCTTTCCGGAGCCGCCCCTCCCCGGAGGCGCTGCGGGAGCGGGTGGGGAGCGGGGGTCGGCCCGCGGCCAAGCCGGAGTCCAGAGAGCGCCTGCACACGCGTGCACCCCGACACGTGCGCAGGGAGCCCCGAACCCCGCTCGCTGGGCTGTGAGTGCACACGTGTGTACCCCTCAACACCCCAAGTCTCACTGGGCTGCGTGTGGTAGTGTGAGTACACACATGTGCACCCCGACACGTGCTCAGGGAGGCCCCAGCCCCGCACGCCGGGCTGTGAGTGCACGCGGGTGCACCCCTCAACACCCCCAGTCACTGGGCTGTGTGCGGTAGGCGTGAGTACACACATGTGCACCCCGACACGTGCGCAGGGAGCCCCCAGCCCCACACGCCGGGCTGTGAGTGCACGCGTGTGCACCCCTCAACACCCCCAGTCACTGGGCTATGTGCGGTAGGTGTGAGTACACACATGTGCACCCCGACACGTGCGCAGGGAGCCCCCAGCCCCACACGCCGGGCTGTGAGTGCACGCATGTGTACCCCTCAACACCCCCAGTCTCACTGGGCTGTGTGTGGTAGTGTGAGTACACACATGTGCACCCCGACACGTGCGTAGGGAGCCCCCAGCCCCACACGCCGGGCTGTGAGTGCACGCATGTGCACCCCTCAACACCCCCAGTCTCACTGGGCTGTGTGCAGTAGGCGTGAGTACACACGTGTGCACCCCGACACACACGTAGTGTGCCCCCAATCCCGCTCGCTGGGCTGTGAGTGCACGCGTGTGCACCCCTCAACACCCCCAGTCTCACTGGGCTGTGTGTGGTAGTGTGAGTACACACATGTGCACCCCGACACGTGTGGGGCTGGGGGCAGGGAGCCCCCAGCCCCGCACGCTGGGCTGTGAGTGCACGCGTGTGCACCCCGACACGCGCGCAGTGTGCCCCACACCCCCAGTCACTGGGCTGTGCGCGGCGGGCGGGAGTGAACGCACTAAGTGACCACCTTGCTTCGCAGTGCCGCAAGGGGCGCAGTGTCACGTGACCCGCGGCGGGGCCAGCACCCGCGGGGCACCCTCCGCGCATGCGCGCGCCGCCTGGTGCGGCCTGAGCGACCGAGCCGCGTGGGGTGAGCGGGCTGACGCCGCTGCGGGCAAGGGGTGCGCGGCTGGGCGCCCCCAGCACGTCTGTTAGAAGGGGCGGGCAGAGACCCCGCACCTTAGTGAAACATCTAACTCAAGAAAGCACGAAAGGAAGTAAAAAACTAAAGAAAAGGAGGCGCGTGGAGAGGATAAAGAAAAAAAAAGACTCTCGAACGCCCCCAGTAGCGGACAAGACCAACGTCAAACCCCGCAGAGGGGCACGGTCACTGTCACCTAGAAAGAGACGACGCCGATAAACGCCCTCGGGGGGACGGGGGTGCCAGGAGGCGCAAAGGAGGACCGCGGAGACGGCTGTCACCGTTTATGTGGACACCAGACAGGCTGGCCGGTTTCGGGGGGTGGGGGGGCAGGGGAGGGGAGGGGAGGGGGGAGTGACCCACTGCGGTGACCCAATCGGAAGTGGAGAACTTGCACCCGCCAATGTCACGCTGAAACCGTTGAACCAGAGGGCACATGTCTTCCCACCAAAAAAGTACAAAGACGTTGAGGATTTGTTGAGTTTCCTTCTGTGCCAGGGTCCTCTCCGAGGCCGAGACGCTCTCGTATCAGCAACGGGACCGCCGCGGCGCCCCGGGAAACCGCTGAAGGCTCGTGGCGGGGGTGAGACTGGGGGACACGGGACACGGAGAAGGACATCCTGGGCCGGCCGGGACGGTGACTTCAACTCTACCCCCGGGGAGGCACGTCCCGAAACCCACAGCGAGCGTCGTGACAGCGAGACGCACGAGTCCCCTCTGGTGTCCCCTCTGGTGTCCCCTCTGGTGTCCCAGTAAGGTGGGAAGGGCACCGTCCCGGCGTCCCCGTCGCTGTCCCTGCTGGGGAGGAAACGTTACCCCTACCCTTCTCGGTTTTTCTGGCGGCTCGGCTCATCAAACGGACACGAGACAGCCGGGCAGCAGCGCGGGGACAGGGGGACTGTCCGCCACCACGCACACCTCCCGCGGACAGGCCCCGGGGGGGGGGTGGGACACTGGCCTGGGCCCCTGAGCCGCTCCTGTCCAAGATGGCGCGGCGGCCCCCACCCCGACCGCCACCTTGGGCCGGAGACAAAAGAAGATGTGAGGGTGGGGGCAGTGACGGGGGTGGCGGGCCGGGCGGCGGGGTGTG